>JALLAR010001280.1:0-10232 GCA_036939335.1 Conticribra guillardii
CACTTAATTTTTCACTACCATAACAGGACGGTTCGACTGACCTAAAGGCACATTTTATTAAATATTTAGTATAAGGAGTGCATTAAAGTTTTTTCAGACGTGTCGTTATAAAAAAAGCAAGAGCACCATTCGGACAAAGAATTACTGTAGAGAACAAGCACTTGACATAATGGGCACAAAAATGCAATTATTGAAAATGATGATGGGCAAATGATGGACACTCTACTATCCAACGCCTCATTGCATATCATGATTGCCACTTGCCACATCCAAGAACCAAGACCAAGAATCTGGAATCTTTGCATACAGATAATCACAACTTCACCTTTAAGCTCTACAGTATGATTGAGTTTGCAAGCGTGTTGGGTTACAGGTCAGTCATATTGTTGACATCAGATGGTCATACATTCATGGTTCATAACGATGATGAGTTTTTGAATAATGTTGTGGCCATATTTTTCAAGTAGATCAAGCTCTGTTCATTTGTATAAGTATGCGGCATATAACTTGTATCAACATGAGCAATATCATTTCGTGTCTCACTTCTCACTTCTGCTCAAAAACTGTGGACATTTGAGATCTTTTTTTAGTGCTGGACGCGTGCGCAAGTAAAAAATGGACAAAATTGTTCTTGCATGTAAATTCCACTAGCTATCAAAGTGTGTTTTCCCCCCAAAATTAAAATACTTATTGCAACCTATTCCCTTTTTTCATCTCTGGTCCTCAATATTCATTTAATGGACATTAGTGATCTATTTTATATGTAATCCAGATAAAAATATTCAATTTTTTAGAGAGGGGGAAAAATTGCTGAATTCTTGATTCTCGCATAAAAAATGACGGACAGACTTTAATTTTTTTACCAAAAGCATCCTGCACTAAAAAATATATCTCGATCAATTGTTACTAACTTCTACTGTTCCTTTTATTCAGATGCGCCATTTGCATTTAGGGGGATTCCAAGGCATTGGCGCATGGTACTCCAAATATTTTGTCAGAGGACAGCCCAGTGTTCACAAGAAAGTTATGCGTGGGATGAGACTACATCAAAATTCAGAATTACCGGCGGCCTTCTCCACCTCAGTTGTCCATAGTTGATATCCTAATGATGTCAGCTGATGCCAAGACGATGATTCACATAGCCAAATGGATTTTACCGAGCATCAAAATTGACATCAGTAGGGCTGAAATAAATAATACTTGCTGTTGTTTCACAAATTACCAGAGAAAAATAACTCAAATTCAAAATGATCAAGTCAATATCAATAGATATATTAGCAGTATGGGTTTATTCCAATCTTTTGTTTCCAACCAGGAATATCAAATGCACCATCAACAAGACAGTACTGTCCTGGCAGACAATTATCCAGCAGAAATGTGGAATGGCATTGAACTCACAGAACCTTATCAATGGCCAAGTAATACCCAAGCAAACAATAACATAACATCTCAGTCTGCTGAAATCCAATATCATTTCTATGTTCTGCCATCTCCTGCTCTCTTGTTGGCAGAGGTCAAAATGCTCGATTATACTGACAATGCCTTTGTATTGACAAGAGATACATTGCATTATTTGGATATCATTTTTGAACGAGAAGAAAACATGCATGGCAACAAATGTTTGCCGTAAAAATATAAGCATCATTATGTACCTTCAAGAGGGTGTGCCAACTGTATCAACATTGCCACTTGGTGTTTGGTGTGATATGGGCTAGTGCAATTATTCCAACAATGACATGTCAGACAAAGGGAGAATTGTAGGAGTAATTCTGGGTGCAAAACATAACATGCATAAAATTGTTAGAGGAAGAATTTAGGTGCTAGGGCAATTTTCAGTAGCGATGGGCCATATTTGCAGTTTGTAGTCTTCTTTCATAATGCTACAAAACTTGACAACGAATTAATACTGCTTATCCAAGCATCGGTACTCTATCTACTCCAAATGAGAAATGACAAGTTTAGAATTATCATTGTTGAATTGACAAGCAAAAAATTGAATAAATAGCATTATTCATTTATGACTAATGTAAAATAAAAGGGCAAGAGCAATTCAGCATCTGCAAACTAAATTACTAGAACACTCATGGACAAAATGCTGGGTCCAATGTGGAAGAAGTTACCACTGCAAAATGATCTTGTCATAACCCAAAGTCTTGCCATTCTTTCATCAAAATCCACCACAATGCTTTACAGTTCAAAAATAAAAACATATTTACGCTGTTTGCACCACTCCACTTGCAATCAGTTTTTCAATTTTGGCTCTCACACCAGGGTCCGACATGGCCTTATTCGCCGCCTGCGGATTCTCATTAAAGTCCTTCAAAATCTGTTGAATCATTGGATCTTGCAAAATATTTTGAATTTCAGGATCCCCCATTCCCCTCCTCGCCCTTTCCATTTTATCTTCCTCCGACATGGTGCTGGAACCATAGTTAATCATGGCAGTCACCTTTCGCAATCCCTCTTTGCATGTGGAATTTGTTGGGTCCAACTCCAATCCCTTTTTGTAACTTTCGAGAGCTTTATGATTTTCTTTACACATTACTTCAATATCACCCTTACGGGCCCATGCTTTGGTGTATTTGGGGTCGATTTCAATCGCCTTTTCAATGTGGGTTTTGGCTCCGTTGAAGTCCAAGATTTTGCAAAGGGCTGCGGCTAGATTGTTTCTAATTGGTGCATTGTTGGGTGCACGTTTCACGGCCTCTTCATATTCGTGCACTGCCTCTCCCCTGAAAAAAATGCACATCAATTGGAGATAAAACGATCAATGTTGTGAGTAAATTTGAAAATCATGTGTAAAAAGCCCTCACATAATATTATATCACACAAAATCCGCACTACTTACCAACTCTTATTTCTAAAATGTTCATTCCCACGTTGCTTCGACTCCTCCGCCTTATCATCATCCAAATACGCCGCAGCATCCGCCTTCTTCTTCTCCAACTCCATATTCTTCATCATTCGCTCCGTAGTCTTATCATAACTCTCCAACTGCGCCTCCTTGCACATTTCAATCGCATTCTCAAGATCTCCCTTCTTTTGATACGCCTTGGCACACCGAGTGAGGGCCTTGGCGCGTTCTTCAAAGGGAGCACGGTTCGCCTTGCCAACCTCCACGGCCTCCTTGCAGGCAGCGATGCAGTCATCGTACTTTTTGGCGGTAAAGTGCACGGCTGCCTTGTTATTGTGAAATGTCATGTTGGTGGGATCCAAGGCAATGGCTTCCTCGTAGGCAGCAATGGCGTCATCAAATTTCTTTGATTTGTACAATTCATTCCCTCGTTCCTTTGCTTTGACGGCTGCTTTTTGATCTTGCTTCTTTTTCTTCTCCTCTTCCCTCTGTTTCATTTCCTCGGGAGTGAGGGGAGAAAGATCTTCCACTTCATCCTCCTCCTCCACTTCTTCCACCTCCATGGAAGCCTGTTCTTCTTTTTTAGGCGCTGCCGCTGGTGCTTTAGTTGTTGTTGTTGTGGGCTTGGCCACCTCCTCCTCGTCGTCATCTCCCTTATCTCCCCCCAACACGGCTCCCAGAACCTCCATAATTCTCGGATCACTCAACATGGCGGGCAACGAATTCGGATCCCGTTGCAACGTGGCGATTTTCGCCATGAACTCTTTATCATTGAGATACGGACGAGTTTTGGGATTGAGCGCCATGCGGGAAATCATTTCGGGGCCAAACAATCCTCCCATTCCTCCGCCCATGCCGGGAAAGCCGCCCGTCATTCCAGGACTGGTACGAGGAGGAGGACCCTCTTTGTCGCGCTTCACATCCTCCAACCCCTTCTTCAAAGCGGCATCTCCCGGAAACTTGTCCAAACCCTCCTGAAACGCCGCAATGGCATCGTTGTACCTCTTTAAGGAATGGAGCGCCGCTCCCTTCCTCGAGTATCCTTTGGAGAAATCTGGATTGAGAGCAATGGTCGAGGTGGCGTCTTCGAGTGCATTGTTGCCATCCCCTTTTTTGAGGTAGGCGGCACTGCGGTTGGAGAAGTAGACGTGGTTGGTGCCGTCGAGATTGATGGCTTTGGTGTAGGATTCGATGGCGAGGGTGAGGTTGCCGGATTGGAGGGCGGTGTTGCCGGTGGCTTTGAATTGTTCGGCTTCGGGATTGGTCATTTTTGATTAGTTCTTTAGTTAGTTATTAGTTGGCTGGTGCGGTAAATTGGATCAATAGATGAATGGATGATGGTTTATGATGATGGCGACGATGCTGCGATTTGGCAGTGCCAATGATGACAGTATTATTATTATTTTTATTATTTTGTTACTATGATTGTGTGGCAATGGTGAGTTCTTTTTTTTCTCGAAGAAAATCCAAGAAAAGCTTCGGCGGATTTCGATGACAGAAAAAAGATTCGCCTTCATTGATGGTCGACAGTCGACATTCGACACATTCATTGCGGATCGGTCTGGCCATTGCACGTAGGTTGGATGGTCGCGAGTCGCAAATGCGAGATGCAGACGAGCGAGGAGGGCAGACACGAAACGAAACATCAAAACGCATTACAATACATATCAACAAAAGAGAGAACAATGGGAACCTAACCTAAGCAACAATTTCAATTACTAGATGAACATGCATCCAACGCCAAACAATAATTAACCCCCACCACAACAATCAACAATAACAACACTAAAAAATGCAACACATTCTCCCCCGCGACGACACCTCCCATAAATCCCTCTCCCTCCCCGAGCGAACCTTCCTCCGCTCCGCCGCCCGAGGAACCTCCTCCTCCCTCCACTCCATCCTCCGCATCGACGGCCGCTCCCCCTCCGAATCCCGCCCCATCCGCCTCTCCTTCAGCCGCTGCCACAATCGCGCCGAATGCACCGTCCAATTCGGAAGCGGCACGCGAAGCGCCGCCAGCGTGCGCGCGGAGTTGGTCCCTCCTCCGAATGCCGATCGGCCGAATGACGGCCAGGTGAAATTTGGGGTGGAGGTGGGTCCCATGGGATGCATGGGGTATGAGGTCGTGCCTCCCGTGTCGAATGCGGGGATGGGAGATGCGGTGGATGGAGGGCAGGTGGGGAGTGGGGGAGGAGGGGAGGGTATGCCGCATGGACAGCGGTTGAAATCGAATCGGATATTGAGATTGTTGGAGCGGACGTTGTTGATCGGGGGGTCGATTGATGCGGAGGCTTTGTGCGTTCAGAGTGGGAATTGGGTGTGGAGGCTTCATGTGGATGTGTCTTTGTTGGATGATGGGGGGAATGCGATGGATGCGTGTGTGTTGGCGGCGGTGGCGGCGTTGAGGCATTATCGACTTCCGGAGGTTCGTGTTGGAGGAGGTGATTCGGCGGTGGATGCTGTCGACATGGAAGATGGTGGGGATTCGTTTTCGTATCAAGAGACGACGATTATTCATTCGGATGATCGGGAACCGACCCCGCTTCCATTGCATCATACGCCTCTCACTGCGACATTTGCGTTATTTTCGGATGAGTTGGGCACGACTACCTCTGTCTCTGCCCTGCTTGATCCATTTGATCGCGAGGAGTTGGCATCTAATGGACTCTTGACATGGAGCTACAATAAATATGGAGAAATGTGCTGTCTTGATTTTCCTGGAGGGTGTGAACTCCGTCCAAGACAATTGATGGCTTCGGCCAAACTTGGTAAACGGAGGTGTATCGAGATATGCGAACTATTGGAGACAGCTTTGACGGAAGCGGAGGAAAAAGCGCAGAAGGAACGAATGGACCGGCTGAAGAAAATGAATGCTCTGCGTGCATCATCATTGACAGGTGGGGCTGCAGGATCAGGACTTCCGTCAGATGTCCCTTTTGCAGATGTGTCGAATGAAGACAATGGTGATGCTACGGCGGAGAAATCTCAGAATGATGCCGCTGCTAGAAACGAAGATGAAAAATACCGTCTCCTTGCATTAGATTATGCATCAGGACATTTTGCTGCATCTGTGAAGGAAGATAAGGACAGGAATGCTTCACAGGGAAAGAATATGAGGGGAGAAACTTCATCGTTATTTCATGCTATTTTACGATCGGCGCAATCAACATCAATGGTTGAGTCTGGGAATAAAGGTGAGGTGGTAAAGCAGGGGAACAATGCTTCCAGTGACAATGGTGAGGGTAATTCTGTACAAAAGGAGGAGGAAGTGGTCGAAATCATTGCTCATCAAGGTAAGGCTGCTACTAGGTCAATCAAAGATGAGAGTACTGCCAAAACAAAAGAGAAGAAGAGTGCACCATCAACCAAACCACCTGCATCTGATAGTGATGAGGAGGAGCCAGTTGTGCAATTGAAGAGTGAGTTCTCTGGTGTAGCTATAAACAATGGAAATCCCAGTACGTCATTAACACCACCACTGCCACAACCAATGGATAGCGAACCTGTTGTAGAAAAGACGGAAGCATTAGTTGACACGCAACCAACTGTCGAAGGCAGCAATGATGATGCCATTGAAATTCAGACTAAACCAAATAATACTGTAACGTCAAAGAAATCTGACCCTATGGATGTTGATACGAATGAGGATGATATTGACGATTTGGCGATGGCCATGAAGAAGAAGAAGAAAAAGAAATCCAAAAAGGGCAAATAGAACAAACTTTAATAACGCGTAAAATATAATTCCATGGTTGTTGAAGTATTGAAAGATTTACAAAAGTAAGAGTGATTTTGATATGATGCCAGATTTTTTAAGTTCATCACATGAGCCAGAGTAATTATATAGAGAGAAGTGATTTTTAGGGTATTTACTTACTATCTACACATAGATATCATCTATCAACCTTTGCATTCATAACCAATGCACACATCTCCTCCAGCTCCAGCCGCAAATATGTATCAGTCTCAATGTAACACAAAAAATAAGCAACATTATAAAAATGGTTTATATTTCATCAATTAAGGCCATGCTAATAATATATATTATATTGTGGTAGTGTAACCAATTTACTGTATGAGTGTCCTGCCTCGGTGTGCAGGATTGCAGGGCGATTCTCCCCAGTCACTCTATGGTACAAAACCCCTTCAGTCTCAATGCAGAACAATGAACAAGTGTGTACCTATCCTTATCAACAACAATGCAGTGCACACACATCTTCTGGCACAAAACTAGTGCATTATTTGGCACCAACACAAAGGTAAGCAGGGCTCTGATTGATGCCCTCATCCTCAATCCTCATTGGCGTCGACATTGGTCGGGTAAACACCATTCTTCTCATTCTCAAGAAGTATGGCTTCATAGTCATAATATCAGCAGCAAGACTTCTTTCCAGACCAGCACTTTTATCAAAACAAGCTGCTTGCTTGACATAAAATGTCCCTCCTCCGCAGCAGTTTTCATCCTGCCAGTTTGCTGTGGAGCCACCACCTGCACAAGAATGTGCTGTATCAGCAACCTTGCGTGAAACATGGTCGTCATAGATTTTAGACTTGCTGATTTCGATATTGGCCTCTGTTGCCTGCTTTAAGCATTTGGAGGGGCAATTCGCATTTTTGCATGCTCCTTCACCAATGCTAAGATCAAAAGGATTGCTTTCACTGGCATTAGAGACACCAACCATGATAGTGAATGCTAGTGCTAGGGTGAACAGTAGTTTCATATTGGTATTAGGGTTAGGGTTGATTTTTACTTATTAATCTCAAAGATGCAATTAATTTTTTTATGAGACGATCACTATGATTGCAATGTGATTGTTGTGTTATGTAATATTAGAATATGATGTGGAATGTAGGTATCTGTCATTTTCTATGAGACATCATTACCATTACTTACACGGTTAAAGTTTTAGTCTGGTCCATGTCACATCACTTTCCGGCGTGTGTGGCGAGCATGGAGCATGCATGTGCGCTTCATGTCACATTAGATCTGTGTGTCACAGCTTCGTACTCGTACATCTTCGGTACTTGATAATGTTGTGATATGCATAAATGAGTACTTTAAAAATAAATCCATGATTGTTAGATCATTCTTTCAAGGTTCCATGTGCAGAAGTAGGAAGGATTTTGATACAATGTATTACTTTTTAAAGCTTGTATTTTTATCAACGGCTTATCAAAGTTGAATATGCCTGCTTATTTATTTTGCTCCTAAAAATTCACTTTACGTTATGTTGCAATTTTTGTCAGGTTGCATTTGCTTTTATTACTCAGAAACCAAATTCTAAATCAGGCAAGTAATGCGGGAATTTATAGTGTATATGTACTACACAACCATGCATAAAAGATGAGTACGCACTCAAAATATGCACATCTTTCACAACCACAATGAAGGACATGGCTGCCGCCAGCTGGTTTCTTTCACAGCAGCAGCTTAGATATACTACACTTATTTTCTTTTTGACCTATTCCGGTGGTGTAAAGTGTGAATTCAGATTGAGGCAAGAAGTGAGCAATGGCAAACAATCTTCTCATGCTCATCATTTTTATCCATGGTCAGGTTATCACATCTATTATGGCAGTATTTGAATGTGAACATTTTAAGACTGGTCATGCCTGCATAAAGAGTTCCTATATCTATTCTAATAAAAATACTAATAATGATGATGAATAATGAAAGATCTCACCCTTAACTGTATTGTGGTCTATTGTGGTATGTTTGTCCTGGCAAATCATATCAGATTTTCTTCGGTGTGCATTGTTTTTCATTTGTTGCATTGTGTGATACTTCAGAAATGAAAATTGTAGAGTGAGAGGTCTAAAAAGTGAGATGCACAGAAATTATTTTGTTTTGCCATCCAGAAAGCTCTCCTCACATAATATTTCAATGGTGATATTCTCATCACTTGGTTCGAATGTGAGTGATTATGATGCCAATCTTACTTTCTTGCTCATCCCCCTCCAACAATATGAATCATCAAATAGTACTTCATACATCAAATAGTACTTCATACATCAAATTGATCTATTTATCAAATTGAGGGCATTTGGTGTTAACATAGTCTAAGCAAGTAATTCGAAACAACAAAGCTTAATGATTTAATGAAGCAGTATCGTATCAGTTGCGATATGCCAAAGTAGCTTTGATATCAATTTCTCCCGCCACCACAATTCATTCCAATGTTAATGACGTCCCTTACAGCTGCAGAACCTATTTGATCTTTCAACATTCAGCGCCCTAGAGTACAAACCCCCTCCTCTCAAAATATTCTACACTCAATTTGCACCCCCAGAGAGCTCACATTTACCATCTGGCAATACGAGCATGGGCAGGCACAGTTCCGTAACCAGTGCCTCCGATTGAGACGGGCAAGTCACGATCTTCGTACCAGGCCACAATTTCAGCTTGATTGCAATTCCAAGTTGGGGTTGGAAGCTGCGTGACAAAAGATGCAACAAATAAGTCAGAAACACGGAAAGTGCTCAAAAGGCGGAAATACAAATTAAGAACAATTCATCGAATAGGGAAAATTGTCAACTCACATGATCAGGCATGTTGGCATCCAAACTCGCTTCAGTCGCCTGCCAACTCGTACTCATGGATGCCCTCAATCCACTGGGATCGTAATCCGACTTTCCCGTAGCAAACACACCCTTGTTTCCAGGGCTCGATCCCGGCCCCTTCTCAAACTCCTCCAACGCCTCCTTCACACGAGGATCATCCTCTGGCAAAAGCTGAATCTTGATCCTCTCAATATCACGATTGATGGTCGAGGGGTCGGAGGTGTCTCTCCTTCCAGTATCACGTTTGTAATACGTCGCATCATATGGATCATTGGCCGAGTTCCCAAACGAGGCATCCGTCGCACTCATCTCCACCGGAGGCTGCGATCCAGGACTGGGCTGACGAAATTTCACAAACAAATTGGGGTCCTTGTCCGAAATGGAAAGCTTGGTATTCGGACGAGGCATTTGCTCGAAATTCATGGTATCATTTGGTTTGTACAATACCAAATGCCGAAGCTTTTCGTATTTGTCGTCTCCGAGTTTATCCTTGAGAAAGGAGGAGAACCATCCGTTCCAGGGCATCATGGTTTCTTCGGGGGCAGAGGTGGCGGTTGGTTTGGCGGCGGGGGTGCCGAGGTCGGCGCGGGAAACGGCCTTGGCGGCCATGTTGGTGACATTTTTTTTAACTTCGCTGTTGCGAAGGGCTAGGGAGGCGCGGATCATGGTTTGGTGGATGTTGATTGGTGTACTAGTTCGAGCAGTGGTGGGTGGTGGCGTCGGCAGTCTCAGGCCCAGTCCATTGCTGAAAAAAAAAAAACCACAAAAACACATTATCCTACCCGGATTTCTCCTCCTGTCCGTCGTCCACGAG
>JALLAR010001281.1:0-10238 GCA_036939335.1 Conticribra guillardii
CGTACATACAATAAAGTAAGTACATACGTACGTACAAAATCAGGGATCTTGCAGAGGCTCCTTCTTCCATGACACTCCAATCTGTGTCATTCTTCCTGGCATCCATAAATGCATTGATTTGATTTGTTTACATATTTTCAAAAAAGGTCCATCAGATGTTATTGTATCCAAACTTCACGCCGATGATGACATTGATTCCATATCCTTATCCCAAAGAGTCTTCGCTTCCAACTTCTCACCATCCTGCTGGGGTATTGTATTGCATTGATGTTCCATTGCCAGCTCCATTCCAGAGCAATATACCTTCCCTAGCCGCTGCCGAACATCAAAGACAGACATTTCCATGCACAAATCTGAAAATATTGGATTGCCTTTAGAAGTTAATTGTGTGAATATGAAGTTGCTGTATAACTTTTTCAAAGCAGGAGATGCACAGTTCCACCAAAGCAGAAGATTGTATGATATGCGCATATAATCGGTTTTATGCATGACAGCAAACAACCTCATTGCAAAGCGGAATCTAGATAAAAATATATCTACACAGCTGTGCTCTCCAATCCACTCTGGCATCCTCATATTTTTTGCAATTGCTCCCATCCAGAGTTCTAACAGGACAAGGTTGCATATTGGGTGCTCAAGTGCTCTCTCCATCATAAGTTTGTTTACATCAACAGCAGAAATCATATCAGTGTTGTGTGAGTAAAGAGCAATGGATGCTGCAACATTATGCACAAGAGCATAGAAGGGGTACTTGCCTTCGCGCTGCCTTGGGTCTGATGGAAATAGAATCCATCTCACCCGCTCAATGCTATTGCGCCAAGAGGAAAAAAAGTCTGTAAGCATTTGCTCAAACAACTCTCCTTGTGCATTGAGAGTCTTCATGACTGTATGGAAGCCGCAAAAAAGGGTGCAATCTTTTTTGGGAACAAAATATTTCCAGCATCATGGGCAAGAAGAGTGTAGGCTTGAGCAATGGGCTGTCCATCTGAGCTCAGAGGAGCAATGGCTTGCGCTAATGGAGGGTTGTCATCAGGATGATAGTCACCATCCTCAAATGCCATTTCCCAAACATTACATTGCTTTTTGCTGGATACAATGGCATACTTCATTAATTTCTTAACCACCAAAGTTTTTGCAAGATTCTCATGAAGTGGTTCAAGCTTCAAATTATTTTGTTGGTATCGACTGCGTTTGGAATTGTTGTTGGTGGGCATTGTGGTGTTGTTATTGGTGATGTCCTCTCCAATCTCATTGGCATAGTCAATTGGCACATTTTCTCGTGGCAAAACTGCATATTGTATGGATGTATTGTCTCTCTCAATAGTATTTGAAGAGTTTTGACGGCGGCTTCGATTATCTATTGCTTGGCATGTGACATTATTGATTATTCGGTCCATCCATGGTAAAATCACTCCAACACTGCCCACTGCCCTTTCCATCCTGCAATTGTGGTGCATACTCCAACGCCAAAAAAATATCCCCAAGCATACACTCTGACAAAATATCATAATCCTCATCCGTCAATCCAACAATTTTATCAATTAATTCATCTGCTGGAGAATTTTCGATTTCCTCAATCCAATCTAAGTCTGGAACCCAAGAGATATGTTCTCCACCATTGTCATTATAAAAACCAGCCTTCTTCAAATCCTCCTCCTTGACAACAATGATTTGAAGTAGTGTTCATTGGTTGTATGATGAAAACTTCCCCAAAACTTTGAAGCCAATGTTATCAAATAATAGAAGAACAACATCCCTTGGGTGAATTGTTAACCCCATCTCAAGTGCACTGATGACTTCCTTCGATCTATCCTTCCAATAGAACTTTCTGCTTGGTGCTAACTGGAAAGCAGAACAGATGTCCAGGAACTGGCGAGAGGCGTTTTGGCACTGTAGGAGCTCTCCAAACATCAATTGGAAGAAACAAGGCGTATTTGAGATGGATCACAAGAGAACAATATCAGAGGCGGCAATCGTTGCCAAGTATTGATTCTGGAAGGTTGTGTGATCTTTTTTAGAATCAAGTCAAAATTGGGCACAAATTTTTCAGTAGACAGGGAGAATAGTGCTGCATCAATAGGGTGGATGATAGAGAGGTGATACTCAAGATATTCCCGTGGAGATAGCACTGGAAGGTGAGTTTGTGTGTGTTTGCTGGGAACCAAGATAATATTGTGAAGGTATGAAAAAAATTTGCCAATTTCAAAAAGCATCTCAATGCTGTTGCCGTCTCCAGTGTTGTTGGATTGACTCACGAAGGAGACAGAGACATACTTGACTCGAATTTTTCCATCAGGAGTTCGTTTTGCTCTCCCACAGTATAAAACCACTCCCTCCTTGCTCTTGTTTTGGAATAATTCATTTTGATGAGTGTACAATAAATATTCGATAGGCATGTCCTTCTTCAGGGAGACTCGGTCTACTGAAGGATTACTCAGTACTTCTCCTGCAACTCTACTGCAGTAGTATTGGCAGTATGTTGTCCGACTTGAATCCCCAGTGCATGATGAGATGGGGCAGAGGAATGGCCTTGATCCTTGCATGAAATGTGCAGAGATGGTGCATTTAGTGCATAAATTGTGTTGTCATGGGTGGCTTGTGACATGATCTGCATGGGGGGGTATTGTTTCTTTGCATGCATCACACACTAACGTGGCATCATTGTTATTGATATCATTGATGGAGGCAGAAGATATCGTGCCACTCTTTTCTGAGGCCGACCTGAACCTATCGCACCCACACCACTTCTTGTCTTAATAATAATAATAATATCTGGATAACTCCAACTTGCGCACTCTCAATCTCTCTCAATCTTGCAAAGGGATAACGTCTCGTTCCATTGTGTTCCCGTCTTTTTTGATCCCGTAGTTCTCCATCTCATTCCGCAGTGTTCCAGTGTCTTCCGGTCTTTTTCGATCCCATAGTTCTCACTCCATTTTTTCTGATATCTCTAGTAGTACTATTGCCCAAATGAAGATTGCACTGTGAGCATTCCCCGGCAAATTGTGTTCTCTTACATGTGCAATGATGAAATAGCTTAGGAGGGGATCTTGTTTGTAACTTGTGATGGGGATACAGGCAATCAGAATGAGCATATTGTGAATGTTATTCTCTAGTTGAAGATCGCGCACAATTGCAAAATCTGTGCAATCTTTGGTGTCAAGGATCGAGATCTACAAAAATAATTTTATTTTAAAATATGGCAATGACGGTGGCTGCCTATCATGGATAAGAAAAGTTTCGGAGGAACACCTCGATATAGTAACCATAGTAACCCCCACGACACTGTGTCTGTGTCATAGTCATAGTAGTTCTCAAATTATAAATTCATGCTAGTTTGGGGTATCAATAAGCACTAATTTAATTACTACAAAAAGATCCTTTGAAGCTGGTCCTTATTATTTATCGTAGTAGGTAGTACCGCCATACCAGTAGATATTATTGTTGTCTCACAAAACCCATGAATGGAAAAAGGAAAGACAAAAAATAGAATCATAATCATATTGAAACAATAAGAGCCATTTTGACCTCTTAAAAATAGTGACAAAAAAGTGACAAAACCCAAGTGACAAAACTCAACTCAACTTGTTTGTCACTTGCTGGGTCTTTCATTTGTCACTTCGAAATAGGAGCCGAAATCGTCGAGCATTTCAAAGTGACAAAAAAGTGACAAAAACTAATCGTTGAACCATGGACAGACATCGTCCTTCTCATCTCTGACGTGTTATACTTATCGATACCCCTTCCCACAAAATTTAATTGGTACGATGTACGTACATACGACGCAACATACCATTTCTTATGTAGCAGAACATCTGCAACCTCAGAATTAATGTACAGAATTACTAAAAAATAGTGAAGTGACGACAAAGGGAAGACAACCTTCTCAAATTGCGACACTCGACTCTTTTGTCACTTGGGTTTGTCACTTTTTTGTCACTACTTTTAAGAGGTCGAAAGTCGAAAAGGGCCTAATAATTGTGTTTTAAATTCAAATCTAATCTAATAATCACAAATGGGGAAGGTATTGATAGTACTCATTACATGAAATGCAATTTTTCACATGAAAATAAGTTGGGCTGGATGATGTTGAGAGCATCTATCGATCGAAGACAATCTTGCCAAAAAATAAATACTCCTACATCATAATAATACTCTATGTATGTTGTATGTTGTATGGTACTAACATTGAACGGCACAACTGGAACGGCAATACTATCACACTTTTTTATACTAAGGGCAATAAGTACATACCAATCAATAAGAGATTCTTATGAACGGGTTCGTCTCTCTCTATCTTCGTTTCTCTCTCTAGAGAGAACAATAGTGCCCACCCAAGAACTCCAAAAGGCCCAAAGGAAGTTATGAATCATTTTGGGCAATAGACGTTCAGTCACACGAATACTAATTACGAACCGAAATATTGCCCCGGCATGTCAATTCTGGTTAAGCCATATTGCCTCATTGTCTTCGGCAATTCAGCTGGGTTGGATAGAGTTTGGAGTGGCCCTTCATTCTCTACATATGTATGTACATCATTAACCCCACGCAAAATCCATCCAACCCTCACAAGTCATGTGCTCACACAAACAAGATCCATACTACGAGATATCCGTTCATGTAGATAGTACCATAGGTAGATACCATATTATCTAATCTTTTGATGATGATGATGTTGTGATCAGCCAGGCGGACCTACCTAGCCATGAGAGAAAGCTCACACATAACCATAATATTATCATAACGATCTACTACCATCTACCGATATCGTAGTACTCATTGCGTCGACAAGATAAGACACCTCTTCATTTTTTGAAACAATCGATCCCATCATCATCATCATCATCTATCCATCGACCCAATCCCATTTCCACCACAACTGACCATCTTGAAAATAAACAACAAGATTTCAACAGAGCCACCATGTCACGATCCGGTCGGATCAACCATCTCCACAACCTCGTCAATGAGGCCACTGGCGGCAGCACCTCTTCGCCCAACAACAACAGCAACAACAACAACAGTAACACTGCATCCGACGCCTCCCTCTCGAGCTTTACCAAATCCATTGCACGCGTCGCTCCGAAAAGTGGCAGCGGAGGGAGGAGCGTGGCATCGCGTCGTTCGAACAAGAGCAGTGCGGCTGCGTCGAATCCTCATCCCTATGCCGCCACCAATAATGACGACGATGACGACGATGATAATGACGATAATGGTATTGGTATTGGTGTTGGCATCGGCGGTGGAATGAGCGTCGGCGAACGAACCAACACCACGGCCCGTCTCATGAGTCTGGTCCAAGAATTGTCATCGTCGCGATCGGGCGCGCCTTCCAGCAGTCGCAATGGCAGCAGCCGGAATGGGAGCACCAGTCGTCGCAATGGCAGTCCGAACAACATGAATACTAGTGCCGATGACGACGACGACATGATGGGCGAAAGAGATGGAGACGACGACGACGACGACGACAACATGCTCCATCCAGAAGTCTATGTCAAAAACTCCATGAGCCACGATGAACGATCCGTGGATGCCGAGAGTCTCAGTCTTGCCTCCGGATTCAATAGCAGTTATCATCCCGGTCAAAGTCAAAGTCAGGGTCATAATCAGCATGGTCAGTTTGCAGTGCCTCATGGATTGGAACCTGGTGGTGGCATGGGAGGTAGTACCATGGGAGGTAGTACCATGGGAGGTGGAATGTCGGCAGCGTCTTCCCAGAGATCCGGCCCCGGAGGATACCCCATGCCATCCTACCTCAACAACGCCACCGGAAATCATACCAACAACAATTCCTCCAGCCAATACTCCCAAGGATACTCCGTCCAATCTTCCCATGCCAGCGGATCCCAAGACCCGGCGGGATATGTCATGCCCATGGGAATGGGAGTCTTGCCCAATGGAAGCGTCTTTTCGCAAACCAGTCAGAGCATGTATGGGAATGGCAGTGGTGTTGGTGGACAGCATTCGCACGGTAGTCATACTAGCCATGGTGGTAGTACCATGCAATCCTCTCAGCAATCATCCCAACAATCCTCCCATCTATCATCTCACATGATGCGCGAACCATCCATCATTGGAGGATCCATGATGAATGCCTCCCATCCATCGTCCATCATGTCGCAGAGCCAGACCACCATGGGAGACACTGCCACGAGTGCGAGCAGCTATTCGCGAAGAAGTGGGAGCAGCGGCGGCAGCAGCCACAGCGGTCACAGCGGAAGTCGTCGCAGCGGTCCCTCCATTCCGGGGAGTTCGGCCTCGGCGCCGGGGGGAAGTCATGGGAACAGTCACCGCGGGTTTGGGGAGGAGAGTGTCATGAGTCGGAGTTATATGAGTCAGCCATTGCCGATGGGTGGCATGGGGGGAATGAATGCCATGGGTGGCCGCGGCATGAATGGCGGAGGAGGAGGAATGGGCAGCATGAATGGTGGAATGGGAAACCCCGACTTTGGCGGAGACTTTGCCACCGGAGGAGTAGGAGGAGTAGTGGGACCCGGAGGAGCGGACTTTACATCCCCCATGAACATGAACGGAGGAGGACAAGTCATACCCCGCAACCCCTACGCCGACGACTATTCCTCCTTCGGCGGATCCAAATCCTCCCGCTCCATTGCCAACTCCGCCGCGCTCATCCCCAGAGCCAAATTTTCGTGGGCGTCCGAATCGCTCGGAACGCAATCCACCGTCATGACGAGACGATCCGTGGCATCGGCATCGGTTCCCGAACCGACCGAACAACGACAGAGCAAGGCGGTCGAAGGACGTTTGTGGAGTTCCTTCGCATGGATCATTACCTTTCCCATTCCCAACAAGTGCATCATGAGACCGACCAAGGATGCCAAACAGGCGTGGAGGGAGAAGGTGGCGCTCTTTGTTATCATGGTGTCGTGCTCGGTCTTTTTCGTGGGCGTATTTGGTTTCGTGCCGTTGTTGTTGTGCAAGGAGGATACGATATTTTCGATGCAGGATATTTGGCTTCAGACGGGAGAGAATTGGGTGGTGGTTCATGGAACTATTTATGATGTCAAGGATTTGATCTATCGGCATCCGGGGGGAGTGGATGGAATTGTGGACTTTTTGGGAAAAGATTCCTCCAAGGTGTTTCCGCGGGCTCCTCCCGTGACGCTTCCGCAGAAATGTTTGGATATGGAAAAGGTCGATGCGTTCAATTTGAATGTGTATGCGCCAGACAATAATTTTACGAATCCGACGTGTGCGAGTTTTACGGAGTTGGATATTCTTTTGGGAATTACGTGTCATACGTTTGCGGCGGGGTCGAATGGGACGGCGAAATTTCTGGGGGATTATGAAAGGGGTGTGTTGTCCCATACGTCTCCGGGGTTGAATGCGGAAGGTCGAACGTGGGTGGCGATTTATGATCGTGTTTATGATATTACTACCTATGTGAAGGGTATTCGAGAGAATCAAGAGCCGACAGTGGATGGGGAAGAACCATCCTTGGCGAATAACCCCTCTGCCTATCTGACGCCCACTCTCAACAAGGTTATTATGAACTCCATCAATGCGGATGCCACTGATTTGTACGAGGCACTCTTTGGTTCCACAGAATACATTGCCTGCCTGGAAGAATTATTCTATGTTGGCCTTCTGGATGACCAAGTTG
This sequence comes from Conticribra guillardii, assembly GCA_036939335.1. Classification (NCBI taxonomy): domain Eukaryota; phylum Bacillariophyta; class Thalassiosirophyceae; order Thalassiosirales; family Thalassiosiraceae; genus Conticribra; species Conticribra guillardii. The sequence goes on from JALLAR010001281.1 coordinate 7,625, forward strand.
ACACATTTTGCTACATCCTCAACATTATGATGTATGTCATGCTTATATTTGTGGCCACATTGATGGTCATACAGTTCTTAGCATCCATGGTTTACATTTGTCCACGCCATCGAACCTACTCCGAAGATGATGTCATGAGTCCCGTAATGGTGATGGTGCCGTGTTACAATGAGGGAGATAATGAGTTGCGTAAAACGATCAAGTCCGTGCTGAATACCACGTATCCTGATGAGAACAAGGTTCTGTTTATGGTGGCTGATGGTGTCGTTACCGGTAATGATGAGGATATGTCAACTCCAGAGCATCTTGCCAACATCTTGGGTTTTGATATTGATGAGTTCGAAGATGACACATTTGAGTATGACTGTATTGGAGTTATCCACACAAAGAATCGCGCTCGAGTCTACCACGGAATTCTTCAAAAGGGTCACAAGTTCCTCAAGTATATTTCCGTCATCAAGTGCGGTCTTCCCGAAGAGGTGACAACTTCTTCCAAACCTGGGAATCGTGGTAAGCGTGACTCTCAGCTCATCACCATTGGTTACTACAATCGCATCCACTATGGCCGTGAATTGACAGAACTTGACTCTGCAATCCAACGTGCTATGGTGGACCTCAATCTTCAAGCGGATATGGTCCGTTTCCTCATGGCTATTGATGCCGATACTCGTGTGGATACCATGTCCATCACGCATATGGTGTATGGTATGGACAAGAAGGAAAAGGTTCTGGCCCTCTGTGGCGAAACCAAGGTCGATAACAAGGCAAGCTCATGGGTGACAATGATTCAGGTGTTTGAGTACTATAACTCTCACCACTTGAAGAAGGCATTCGAAGCTGCGTTTGGTTGTGTCACGTGTCTACCTGGATGTTTCACCATGTATCGAATCATTGCAGACGATGGAACTCCCCTTCTTCCAGGAGATGGTGTTTTGTACCAATATTCACGAAATGATATTGAGACCCTTCACGAAAAGAATCTTTACCATCTCGGAGAAGATAGAATGTTAACCACTCTGCTTTTGAAATTTTACCCTGACCGATCCCTCACTTTCATCCCCGAAGCTGCATGTTGGACCATTGTTCCACACACGTTCAAAATTTTGCTGTCTCAGCGTCGTCGTTGGATCAACTCTACTGTCCACAACATGTTTGAGCTTCTTCGAGTCAACACCATGTGCGGAGTGTGCTGTGTTTCCATGAAGGTCGTCGTCGCTATTGATCTAATCGCCACCATGATTCTTCCAGCAAGTTACTGTTATGCCATGTACTTAATCTTCCTTGTCTTCTTCGAGGATTTGCCAGTTTCAACAGTTTTGCTCATCTTGTACGGTATCATCATGGGTGTTCAAGTGGTGGTGTTCATCTTACGATCCCGCTGGGACTATTTGTGGTGGTTCTTCATCTACTTTACAGTCGGTCTCCCCGTGTTTTACCTCATTCTACCCACCTACTCCTTTTGGAACATGGATGATTTCTCCTGGGGAAAGACTCGTGCTGTGGGTGGCAATGCTCCCACGGGAGCAGGTCCTGAGGTTATGGAAGAAGCAGACGATGATGAGGATTTAAAGAGAAATCTGAAGGATGATTATGCTGATGATGTCAGTAAAGACGACAGAAGTGTACCAAGCAGAGAACAAGAAGATGATCGCAGTACAACAAGTAGCAGTAGTGAATATAGCGGCAGTGATGATGAAAGTCGTGATGGCAGTGGCAGTGAGTACTCTGGCAAAGACGATGGCACCGATTACACTGGCAGCCAAGCTGATACCAGTTACAGTGCGAGTCGTCAAAGTCACAGGTCTGCTCCTGCTCCAAGATATTAAAGCTGAATTTCATCTCGCTCTGCCCTTAACATGTAGATTTTTAGTAGAATTTATTTCATACACTATCGGATGATGTAATCACAGTTGCTTCAATTCAAGTCTAATCTCAATACAATATTTAGTCCAATCCACATGTTATAGAATGTGACTTTTATTCATCAATACAAGTTTTCTCGTGTTAGTACAAAAACACCACCAGAAAGGATGGCATTGTCTCGTGTACTGAAAGAGCATCACAATGGTGTTGGCACTCATTCAAAAGAGGAATGTTTGGATATGTCATTGGTAGTGGCTTTGGCCACGGGTGATCAATGAAAGGATGTAGGTGGATTGCCATGGCCACAATGTCTTATATCTAAATGACATATCGTATACTACTTACATGTATTTCCATCCAAAGGGTCATGTCTTCATCAACTAGATCTAAAATACAACACTCTGTTTGTTGCTTAAGCTCTATCAAACAAGAGGAAATTCTAATAAGAATTAGATTAAAAACTAGTTTTCAATATACCGCATACATAAGATGTGTATATATGAAATATTGTAAATGTTCTGTATAGACATTATAATCTCCTTATGTTTATCTCAATTTTTTTGGCAAAAGCACCCCAACAGCACATCGCAAACAAATAAAAAACAAAACAAAACTGGAAAAATGTAAAACACGCTATGATGCATCACAACAGCAAACATAATACAGCAGCAGCGCAAGAATGCACCACAGAAATATTACAACAACAACAACAACAACAACAACAACAACAACAACAACAACAACAACAACA
>JALLAR010001282.1:0-10226 GCA_036939335.1 Conticribra guillardii
TAATCCAGATCGAAATATTCGATTTTTAAAATAGGGGAGAAAATCACTTTACATTCAGTTTAATAGGTAGGTCCGGTATAAACGATGGTCAGACGTGTGTCCAAAAGTTTGTCACCCTAAAAAAACTCATCTTACTAAAGGAATCAACATATTCCTTCCATAATAAAAATGACAAGCAACACGCAGTGGCAAGTGTCACTGCATACACCAATTGGAGAAGCCGATGCCATTGTGGCGGAGAGATGTTGCTCTCGATCACCGTCGGCATGGTCGACGGGCAAGGAGCGGGGAGGGGTGAGAGCGGAGCATCACGACTCACGAGCTGTATCCGCGGTCATGGTGGTTGACGGTTGATGCTGTGGAGGCGCGATTCGACACAGTTTCAACACAGTTTTTAGATTCACACAGTTCAACACAGTTCAACACAGTTTTTGGAGTCATGCTTAACACAGTTTAACACAGTTTCAACACAGTTTTTAGAGTCACTTTTAGCGATAATTTATGAGCTATATTTCACGAAAGTTTTTTTTCCAGCTCACGAACTTTATTTTTAAGAATATTTAGGGGGGGAAGCCCACAATCCTGTGTCTTCCTGGGCACAATACAATGAACACTCACCTTTTGAGAGAGCATATAACTTTCATATAGTTGACATATCAGGCTTCGCTCCACTCAGAACTGAATTTGCCTCTCTCATCAATACTATTGGCCCACAACAACAACATCATGTTCACCATTGTTTTTGAAACAACTTGTCCTTTTCCCTTTTCCACAGGAAGACTCAAAATTGCATCAATTTGAGCAGGGGAAATCCCAACAATACATGTAAGAAGTGCGAACAAGTTCCACAAGTTCTAATTGAACAAAAAACACAAACACACTTATTACCCATCTTTCAAATTGCTGTGGGTATTGTTAGTGCTTGTAGTGCTTGATGTGCTGTGATGTTATTTGTTTTTTCTGTGAAAAATAAAATGAATGACTACATGGTATTTGTTCCTACTCCTACGCACCTAAATCCAAATATGAATACCCACATTTGAAGGAGATAATATCAAAATTGACAAAACGGGTTAAAATTTAAAAAAACATATCGGTACCACTTGCATTATATAATTAGAACTTGCCTATTACTAGAGATAATAATATTTCCTACACAGCATCATATGAAATGCATGATCATTAGCACCAACTGCAGACTGCAGCTGCAGACAAAGTGCCATGCCATGGGCATGGATGCAATGCCAAATGCTATTTTCCTTACATCATGATCCTAACCAGTAATATTTGCCTGAGGTCTTCCAAATTTCAACACTTCAGCCAAACTAAAGCACTTTCATGATTCCACAACAGCCCCCATTCCCATAGCTCTTGGCACTGGAAAGAAGAATGTGCACACAGTGGCAAGACAAGGTTGCTATTAATACTAATATTGCGTACGGCACTATCTTCCCCTGCATTAAACTAGCAATCGTTGACTATGTAGTATTGTGTTTTATATTTCTTGCCCCGGCTCTTTCCAAGCACCCCCAATCTACTTAGAACCAGAGATGCAAGTAATCCAAAATAACATCATATTTTCAAACCTTCTTTTCCACATGTTGTTTCTCAAGGATTACTAATGGGGTTTTCTTTGTGCAGGGTAATGATAGAAATTGATGGACTTCTTTGCTTCATGTGGTTTACTGCCAATTATTGCACATCCTTATTTCAAGTGGATAATGATGTATTCGAGGAAGAATATCTTTTTCTAGGGCAATGATCTGCAATGGTTTCATGTGTACTAAAAATAGATGGAAATGGAAGATAATTCATCAACAAAAACTTGCACATAATAAGATGTACAATTTGCTTTACAATAAAATATTAAAAACATAAACTGGGTGTTTGCAAAAACGGATGAGCAAGTGTGCCACGAGTCTTAATCTTCAAGTTGGCAAGCTTCCTTTCAACAAAACATCCTCAGTTAATCCACTGAGTTTCAGTTGACTTGGGTTGGTTGGAATTTTGAATGATAATATTCAGAGTTGTTGTTCTCTCTTGCATCATCCCCACTACTTTTGGAAGCTGCCAAGCCATTGCCCCTTTCCCCTTGCATTGTTGGAATTCCACCACCATCATCACCATCACCATCATCATCATCCTTCTTCTTCTTCTTCTTCTTCATCTCCCTCCGTGCCAATCTCCTCGCCGCCTCAAAGAATATCAAACACCAAACCATCCACGAATACGCCACCGCCAAACTCTGCCGTATCCCAATATCCTGCGCCACACATTCCTCTTGATCCACAAAATCTCCATCCTCCCCAATCCTACACGCCGGCGCCAAGGTATCCTTCAACAATCCCAACAATATCGGCGCGGGCACATCCCCCAATAGATGCGAAATGAGGGTCAAAAACGCCAATGCATTCGGACGATGGGCTCTATCCACGCTCATCATGGCACAGAGCATGATTCCCGTTTGTGTCGCGAATAGGAAGGTCCATCCGAGGAATAGAAATGTGAGAAAGGAGGCGGCCTCGGACATTGCCAGTGTTGGAAAGACGAATATGGTTCCGAATGCGACGAGGACGTTGATTCGGGGTAGGAGGCTGGATAGTATGGGGTAGCGCATTGAGTCTTCCACGGCCTCTTTTCCGTTGGTACTGCCATTTGTGTTGTTATTGCTATTCCCACTATTCCCCCCCCCACCACCACCACCATCACTATACCTATCCAAAACACGATCCACCAACCTCCCCCCCAAAGGAGTACCAATCACCCCCGCCAATGCCGCCGCAATTCCAAAACATATCGCAGCCTCCGTCTGATCATCAAACAATTGCAATGCCAATACATACGAACCACCAAAGGTTCCGAGGGAAGCGACCACGCCAATCATGGCGGCGAAGCCTAGGGAGAGGGTTACTAGGATTGGGGAGGAGAGACATGTTTTGATTTCGGAGAATAGGGTGAACTTTTGTTTCTTTGGCGCTGGTGTTGTCGGTGGTGTTGTTTCTGAGTGTGCATTTGGTGGAGATGGATTGGACAATGACGATGATGATGATGTGCCATTATTGCCATAGGTCAAATCCTGATCATTGTCTGCAGAAAGAAGGGGTTGATGCGATGACTGAAACGGTGAATCCTCGTCCGCACCCAGAACCACACCCACACCACTACCACTCCTGCCGCCAATACCAGTAAAAGTACCAACACCCCCCTCATCTTTTCTCCCACCAAACACATCCGACTCATCCACATTAAACTCCCCCGCCCCACTCAAAACCCCCCCATTCTCCTCATCCCTCACAAACCCCATGCCCACCAACAGCGGCAAACTCAAAACGCACTCTGCATAAAACGCCCACTGCCACCCCCACCTCCGACTCACAAAACTCCCGTACACATACCCAATCGCCAGCCCCAGCGGCGCTCCCGTCATGTACATGCTCAACCACATCCCCGTCTCCTCCCTCCCCGCCCGATCCTGAATAATCGGCATGGCCACCAAATGAAACGCCGCTTCCGAGACTCCGCTCGCCATGCGAGAGAATAATAACACGTAAAAGGAATTGTACGCGTGGGCATTTCCGGATCCCAGCACGCCGAGCCACCAAATGCACAATCCTCCCAGGACCAGCGTCTTCCACCGCACTTTGTGGACGTAATGACCGGATACGACGATGGCGATGCTATAGCCTCCTATGAAGGCGGCTTGCAGCAATCCCAATCCCGCATCGGGATTGTCGGCGACGAGTTGGGGAGCATCGTGGGCGCCGGAGCAAAAGGCGGAGAATTGTTGGGAGGCTCCGGGGATGATGGCGCGGTCGGACATGGTGGCGAGGTTAATTAGGAGGAAGAGGGGGAAGAGGTAGTAGGGGCGGGTGTTGTGTGGGGGGGTGGTGTGGTAGAAGGTTGGTGGGGGGCATTTGGGCGTGCAGTTGGCGGTATGATTGTTGTTGGTGGCGTTTGATATTATTTTGGCGTCTTTGCTGTTGATGGAAGAGCTGGAGGAGGAGGAGGGCGATAGTGGTGGGGGCGAGGGAGATTGGTTGTTGTTGTTGTTGGTGGTGGTGGGGGTTAGAGACGCCATGGTTGATTGGATTCTCTTTGATTGTAGGGTAGTACAGGCTATGCTATGGTTTGACCGTTTGATGTTGATTTGTGGCGGGACGGATGACGGTGACGGATTGGGGTTTCGGACGTTGGGACGATGCGGCGCAGAATGATTGAAATCTCCTTCTCCTTCGCGTTTTGATCGTTGGAAAAAAATCAAAACGTATTTATGTACATATATTATTTTCGTAATGTTTTTCTATTAATTCCTACGCCAAAATAAAGGTATCTGACATAATGCAACCTCGCGCGCGTCAAGAAAGCCACGCGCAGTTACTACACCATGACACATCATCATCATCATGTTGTATCATGTCACAACAACATCATCCCACATGATCCAGCAGCCAGCAGATCTCTATAGTAGAAAGGGGAGCAAGTCAATTTCCAGGGCCCAGGCAGGGCGAGATTGTTTGAAAATCATTATTATTATTATCGTTGTTTCTTACAATGTATTGTTTTTTTAAAAAAACAGTGTTGTAGGTAGTAGGTACATTATTTCGTATCTCCAAAGTAGTAATGGCATTAACTACTCACCATTAGTTACTTGGTGTTCAATGTATTACCATCTATTACAATACCTCCTACCATGTGTGGTACAAGAAATACCATGCTGTGATGATGGCATTTTTCATTTTTAAGGATAAGGTACACCCAACTATGTGCATTGTACAAATAAATGTCCAAACCCACCCCTAACAGAGCATTTGTCGGCTTTTGTTATACTATTATACTACTATACTATGGTGCAGAGAGAACAATGACATGCATCAAATAATTAAAAAAATAGAGACATTATATATAAACAGTGTATAATCTGTTGTTTTGCGTGTGTTGCTATTGATATCTCTCCCAGTCACAGTGGTGTCATCTCTTGCTCTTAAAATGACATTTTCATATATTATCATCATTGAGGACACACACTGAATGCATACATTGTACAGACAATATTATTTCCTGCCTCACACATAAAAATCCAACCAGGCATATGGTACTCTCACCCATGATCCCCAAGACTATTTATTTCAAAATTGAAGTACCTATCTAATGCATTACTTGGATGTTTATTAAGTGGCGAAAATTTACAGTCAACAATCTTCATAATAATACATATAACAAAACCTAAATAATATTTTTATTGTATTGTACCAATCCAACATATATTATATAGCATGCAACTACTTAAGTAGGCAACAAAGAACACTGATCCAGCCACACAAACCCAGTTCCATAAGGTTTCTCAGTGCGCGGAATGGGTATTTCCAAATCATTATTAATCACGCGGAATTGAATCGTATGATCCCCAGGTGGAATGCCCGTTGCAATGGTAATCCACTTCTTTTCTACGGGCTGAACAAGGACCATCCTTGGCGTTCCGTCGACTACGAATTGAAACATGTCAAAGGGCATGCCAACGTCGATCTTGGCTCGACAACTGATGAGCATTGTGGTAGATAACTTGACGTGGAGTGTCAGGTCGCTAGAGGCACCCAGACCCACGGGTGCTACGTTGCGCAGGGAGCTTTGTCCTTCGTTTTTGACTGTGTCGTCAATGATCCATTGAGGCGGATCGGTGACTACCCATGGAATAGGACCAGCAGGGTCTGCATTCAAGATAAAAAGAGATATGAAAATAGATTGTTAATTACAATGGTAGTAGAAATGAAAGCATGAAAAGTAATATGCACTCAGTAAAGGGTATCTTACGTTCTTCGCTTTCAAAGTTGTCCCCCCCTGCTGATGTGGTAACATACTCGATTTCTTTCGTAATTGGCGACGCTGAAGGGGATGAAGTAGGTTTGATGGTGGGAGACACAGTTGGCAACGATGTGGCTGATGACGTTGAGCTAACTGTTGGGCTGCTACCCGGTGAATCAGTTGGCTTGCTTGTCAACACGCTAGTTTCAGGGACAGTTGTAGATGTAGTTTCAGGGATTGTCGGAGGAGTGGTTGTTTCAGTAGAAGTCGACACACAAGTATCAATCAGAGGGCATCCAGAACTGAAAAATTGTACGCAACATTCATCTCCAGTTTTAGACAGAAATTCAGGAAAGTCCCCAATTTCGGGTGGAACATCAGGGTCGTTTGTGCTGTAAATCAAGTCCGGTGAAATAAACTTTGGTGAGATTGAATTCAATAATTGCACAATAATAAAGAACCTTAAACAACAGAAAACGAGCATATTTTGTCGAAAGTCCATCGTATCGTACCATGAGCCCTGATCATGCATCGAGGGATACCAATCACCACATTCCGATGTGGACTGATCGACTTCATTCTTTGGCGGAGGAGTGGTTTCAGGAGAAGTCGACGCACAAGCATCAATCAGAGGGCATCCAGAACTGAAATGTGCTGCGCAGCATTCATCTCCAGTTTTAGAAAAAAATTCTGGAAAGTCCTTTAACTCAGGTGGGAAATCAAGGTTGTTCACGCTGAAAAACAAGTTGGGAGCGAGAAATGAAGGTAAGTCATCAACTCAATTGTACAATAATACAGAACTCAAAACAACAGAAAATGAGCATATTTCATCGAAAGTTTGTCGTACCATGAGCCAGGTTCATACATTGAGGGATACCAATCACCACATTCTGTTGCAGACGGTTCAACCTCATTGTTTGGCGGAGGAGTGGTATCAGTAGAAGTCGACGCACAGAGATCAATTTGAGGGCATCCAGCACTGAAATGTTCTTCGCAACATTCATCTCCAGTTTTGGAAAAAAATTCAGGAAAGTCGTTCAGTTGGGGTGGATGATTGATGTCGTTCGTGCTGTGAATCAAAAGGCGCGCAAGAGATCAAGGTTAGATATAAACTCATTTTTGAAAACGAAGGATATCAAAACAGCAGTAAACGAGCATACTCCATTGAATGTTTGACGTACCATGCAGGTTCGTGCATCGAGGGATACCACCCACCACATGCCGATTCAGACTGATCAACCTCATCTGTGGGGACAGTTCCAGCATCCGTTGGGCCATTTGGTGGAGGAGTCGTTTCAGGAGAAGCCGAAGCGCAAGTATCTGTCAGAGGGCATTCAGAACCGAAATATTTTTGACAGCACTCTTGTCCAGTTTTAGCAAAAAAGGAGTCCGCATTTTGTAAACCATTGAACTCGGGTGGATAATTAATGTCGTTCGTGCTGTAAATAATCAAGTCGGGTACAAGAAATTAAGGTAAGATATCAAATCAACTATACAACATGAAAAACGTCTATGCAACAGAAAACGAGCATACTCCGTCCAATGTACGACGTACCAAGTGCCAGCTTTGTGCATGGCAGGGTACCACAAAAGATCACACGCCAATTCGGTCTGGTCCTTCTTTTCTGTGGGTGCAATCGATGGGACAACATTATCCTGCTCGTCTTTTTCTTCCTCTTCGCAAATGTCCACAACAGTGCAATGATCCAACCCCGAAAACAAAAACGTGCAGCACATTTCAGCGGAATCAAAAAAGAGCGTCTTCTTGTGTTCTTCTGTGGCAGTATCCCATTCTTTTGGGTACACTTGGTCATTGGTGCTGCGATGGTAGAATTTTGGAACGACGTTCGAAAGAGTGAGAAAAAATGATACACACCACAAAAAGTACAAAGTAATAAAAAACAATCGTCTTACCATTTCTGGCCACTGCTTATAATAGCAATGTGCCACTTTTTCTGGGAGCACGATGATGGGTCGCCGCCACCAGAGGCGGAGTTGGATACCATTTTTTCATCGGTCGGCTCGGGAGTTGGGGCATCGGTGGGAGCAACCGTTGTAGGTGCATTTGTGGGCGGATTCGTTGGATCGGAAACAGTACTATCAGGAGTAGCGTCACCGGCAGAGCATTCGTCTTTGAGAGTGCAATCGCTGCCATAGTATCCTTGGCAACATTCGTCTCCAGTTTTGAAAAAGTACGACGGGACATTCGCCCATGATGGTGGGTAGCTTTTGCCGTTGGTGCTGAACATTGTAGAAAATGAAGATTTGTGAGAAAGAAAGTTAAGGTCAAAGGCACAAAGTCTTTGCAAATGAGGACACCTTTTTCATCACGATGTTTAAAAAAAATGTTCTTACCAAGTCGAAGGATCAGCGATGGAAGGATGCCAATCTTCACAACCTGACGATTCAGATTCGTCACCACCTGATACACTTTCTGAAACAATTGGGTTGTTAGTAGGCTCATTCGTGGGAGTGCGAGTAGGCGCCTTCGTTGGCTCTTTTGTAGGCTCGCGAGTAGGCTCCTTCGTCGGATTTTTCGTAGGCTCCCTTGTCGGCTCAAGCGTAGGGAGGAAAGTAGGCTCCATCGTCGGATCAGTAGAACATTCATCTTTGAGTGTGCAATCACTGTCATAATATCCCCAACAACACGAAGCGCCATCTTTGAAAAAGAAGGCGGGGACACTGGTCCATGATGGTGGGTAGATTTTGCCGTTGGTGCTGTGCATTGAAGGAGGTCAAGTTTTAGAAAATGAGAAATAATGGCATGGAAAAACAATAAATTTTGAGAAAGAAATGCTGAAAAATAATTCGAGCTTTTTCACGTGTTCTAAATAAAGTGTTCTTACCAAGTCAAAGGATCAGTGATGGAAGGATGCCAATCTCCACACTCTGATTCGTCACCAACGGCGCTATAGTTAGGAACGATTACACTACCAGTAGGCTCCTTCGTTGGCCCTGTTGTCGGAGCGCGAGTAGGTTTCGTTGTTGGCTCATTAGTCGGAGCACGAGTAGGCTCATTAGTCGGCTTCTTTCGGCCCTGTTTCTTGGTCGTTGGCTTTGGAGACGGCACACTAACATCCCCACCCGCCGCTGTCTCGCTCTGCTCTTCCATCGACGACCCATCATCGTCCGGACACGCATCCACAATGCCGCAGTACTTCCCTGGCCCAAAATACGCAATGCAACACGCTACCTGATTCTCATGGAACAAGAAACCATGCACGGCGGGTTGATCCCAATCGGGCGGATAATAATCGGAATTGGTGCATGTGTTGGGTTCGTTGGGGAGGATGGACATGTGCCAGGAGGAGATGCAGGATGTCAATTCCCTGCTATTGTCGATGTTGATGCTGCTACCATCTACTACTTCTTGATCGGTTTGTTTTCGTCTCAGGGAGCTATTGTTGCTATTGGAGAGGAGGTGCTGGTGGTGGCTGGCCGATGAGTTGGCGTTGCCATTTTGGAGTAATGTTCGCACGTGTTGCGGCAATTCGGGGTTGAGCGATTGCGATCCCGATATGGATGATGAGGAAGACGATGATGTTGCTGTTGCGGCTGTTTGCGGTCTTTCAACCGATCGAAGGAAGGCCATGGAGCAAAGCACTGCAAGTAGAGAGACTGCCCCAATGGCCACTTGTTTTTGCGGGCGGTTCATGTTGCTGATGATTCTTGCACTGCGCTTATGACAATGGAGTGAAAGGAAGATTTCGGTCGGGAAGAGTGAGGTCTGGTGAGGTGAAGTATTGTATCTAGTTGCCTTGGATTTGCATTGTATGGTAGTAGGTACTCTGGTTGAGATGCGGCCGGCGCTCCGACGGAGAACCGTGTCGAGAACCAGAAGCAGACCACGCCAGCTGGACATGCGAGAACCGCAATAATAATTTTAGATTTGTTGAGGGCTTGCTTGATGCAGGGCGCAGCTTACCAAGGGTCTCTAGCTAGATAGTATGGTACTATGGTAGAACGACACAATAATTCTAACGCCCTCTGCCAGAGTCCCGAACCAAGTAGTACAGCCCACCGGGCAAGTTAAAAAAAGAAAGACATGCGACAATAATTATTAACCTGCAACAAAATGTGCTCGCAGTTGATATAATATTGCCTTTGTAATCCGGGGAACGGTCCCAGGCAGAACCGAGAAGGCCCAAGATGAGAATTTTACCTTGCGAAGATGCTCAAAAATGATCAACCTTGCTAGTATCTTCTAATGAATGTCAATTGCCTTTAGAGTATTCCCAATAGTTGACACCGTAGTACGTGAACCAGAATGACATACCTCCCTACCTACCTAAGGGGGTTTTATGGTGAGTTGTGAGACCAAGGCGCTTTCATTCACGTCTGGAAGACACGGTACGGGTAGGATACGATATAGTGTATCGTCGAGGTACTATATCGTACATACTTCTGTCAGTATTTATCAAATCAGA
>JALLAR010001283.1:0-10224 GCA_036939335.1 Conticribra guillardii
TTTTACAAGATTAACTAGGTTTTACATGTGTCTCCCTCCCTCCCCCTCTCCGGAATTTTTGAGGCGACCGTTCCTAGAAATTAAAAGTTGGTGGCCTAGTAGAGAGAGAGAGAGATATGATGTATATAATAGTATTCCTACTACTACTACTACTACTACTACTACTACTACTGCAACTATGAAAATTGGAACCATTATTTTAATCATCTGCAAAAAAATAATGCCGCCTCAACATCACAAGCCACTCTCTGTCACCGCTCTTGCTCTCACACCACATTGACACCCTGACATCATCTCGAGGACCACCTCCAATGCCACCACCAACCTCATCCTTACCACTGCCATCATCAACACAGCCACTCCTTCACCCTCTTGCATCAACTAACAAGCTGGGCACGGGCGGTCTACGAACCTGGGCCGAGCCGTCACTTGTGGCCTGCCAATCACTGCAATCTTTGCCTCCCTTCACCCCACTCCCATGTTGACTCGCTCACCATGTCCCTCCTTGCTAGTCTGTGAGCAGGGGAATGATACATGCAAGTTTTTGATTGTTGTGTGTCTTTCTATTGTTTCAAAAGTGACAATTCTAAAAAATCTTTTTAGTTTCAACGATTTTTCTTCTGACCCCAACTTCTCCGAAAATGCTCCTCCAGCCTGCAATCATTGCCATCATCATCATCATCATCATCACCAACACGATCAGTATTCTCTGCCAACTCCAACATCACAACCTTGAGTGTCTCCTTCCTCACCTCTCATCTACCAATCCATTCCCTCTCTTCTACCAATCTGTTCCCTCTCCTCACTCTCCCTCCTCAAATTCATCAATTGTCCCAATTCCTCCTCCATCACTTGCAACTGAAACTCCTACCTCTCCCTTCTTCATCTTCATACTTGTCATAGGCAATCGATTGTGCATTGTAAGCAGATTGAAGGGCGTGGGTTGCATCGTACAAGGGATAGGGAAAAAGAGGGCATGTGTAGCTGTAGGATAGTTGGAGAAAGTAGAATTTTTCTTCAGTGAACATTTTGTTTGAGATTATGGAGGTGCTGGAGTTGGCATCATCATCAACGCTGTGGTTGTCATTGCTGTGGTCATTGCTGCCATCATTGTGGTCATTGCCATCATCATCATCCTCTTGTTTTACATTGGTAGAGTCATCACTGTTCTCCTTGAGCTCTAGTTTTGGCTGGGGTACATATCTAGTAGGCATGATCAATGCTTGTTTTAACTAACTCTCCTGTATTATCTGTTTCATAGCATTTCATTTGGCAACGCCACAACCAGTACATCATAAATATAATTAGTTCAATTGTTAATTTGCATTATTGCTTATCAAAACTACTCTACAATTTTTGTAACTCAGTAAAATAGCTATCAGAATATATTCCCGGCTGAGAACCGACTATTTCCATATTTATTTTAGTTGCAAATCAACATTATATTTTTTACAACAGGAAAATTGCTTTGGGAATATATTCCCAGCTGTGACCCATTTCAACCTGTTAAAAGTAGTGACAAAAAAGTGACAAAACCTGACTCGACTTGTTTGTCACTTGGGTTTTTTGTTTGTCACTTCAAAACATGAACCGAAATCGTCAACCATTTGAAGTGACAAAAAGTGACAAAAAATTAATCATCAAACCATGGACAGACGTTGCCCTTCTCATCTCTGGTGTGTTATCCTTATCGATACACCTTCCCGCCAAATTTTATTGGTAGGAGTACACTGTAGGTACATACAACGCAACATACCATTTCTTACCTAGCAGATAGTGTGGTTGGGAAGCGCTCACATTTTTTCACACACTGGACTGGTATTCGACCAAGACTGTTGACTAAAACTGGGTCCTTTATCCAGATGATGATGATAATGTCTCAAAATTATTGTTGAATTTTAGATTTTAAAATTTTGTGGGAAACATCTGCCACCTCAGAAATAATAATGCATGTCAGTAAAAATAAAGTAATAACTCAAGAATTACTAAAAAATAGCTAGTGTCGACCAAGGGAAGACAACCTTCTCAAATCGCGACTCGACTCGTTTGTCACTTGGCTTTTGTCATTTTTGGTCACTACTTTTACGAGGTCAAAATGGGCCTGAGAACTGATTGTTTGGCTATATTAATTCATAATATTCTTAATTTATATTGTGTGTTTTACTTGGAAAAGTATTATTTTGTCAAATATTATAATATCGAAGCGATTAGTTCTTAGCCGGGTATATATTGCCTTGAAAATAGTACTGACGCGCATGGGGAATATTACTGAATGAAATGATACTCTATGATTGCTTTGTCAATTTTATTACTTTATAAAACAACTTATGTAAGATAGAGCTACATATTCTTTACTACTTTATCAAGAACATTCTTTCTGTTTATTTACATGTATTATATAGTACTACTTAGCACACTGCTAAAAGATTTATTTACAACAAATATTGTATTTTTTCATGACCATAAAGTTTTGGGAGTCGTTTGGATCATGGTCTCAATGACCATAAAATTTACGACATGTATGTTCGTAAAGTTTTTTCTGTTGGCTGGTGTTTGGTATTGATTGTTTAGTACAAGAAAAAGAAGGGGTTGTTTTGTATGCCAATCACAACTGAGTACAAGTTGCAAGTTTGAAGGGTTGTGTATTGGTTTGTGTTTGCAATCATAATATTGTGATGTGCCTTTGCAAAGATTACTGAGGTGGTCCTTTCACACAGATTGTGGGCCAACTATGCAATGAAGTGTGTGATGGAGTATCTAGCAACAGACACCAGATGGTACAAACAGCAAGACATTCAGCGTTTTGTTGTGTGAACAACTTCTTGATGTTGATGGGGTTGCACCACCAGCAGAAGATAGTTGCTTTAGCTTTATTTTTATGATGTATTGGTGACCCATTCAAGCTTTGTTGCACTGATTCAGTGACCATCGGAGTATTTTTGCAATCAATATCCAAGTGAATGGTGGACAATGGGAAAGCTAGCCATGGCGTCATGGCTACCAAAGAGTGCACCGTTATCACCATTACCAATAAATACAATTTGCGTTGCTTTCAATGGCAAATCCTGTCAAAAGAGGAACAGTGTCTGCTAAGTAAGGTGCATGTATATCAGTTGATCCCTCACTGCCACCCAAAAGTATGCTGAGTAGTAGAATGAACATACTTGTTTCGCCTGATTTTTGCAGGAAAATTTCTGGCCGCCAAAAGTGGTGATTATGAAAGCTTTTATCAAAAAGTATCTGCGTTTAAATGAAAAAGTCATGTTCAAAATGAAAATTCTGAAGATAGGCCCCAAACATTACCCAATATGACAAATGGCATGTTTTTCTAATAGCTATCATCTAGTTAAAGCCAGAATGAATGTTACATAGGTTTTGCATAGTACCTAGTAGCTTTCATTTAGTGAATACAGTAACACTAACACTGAACACCTACCATTATTCAACTCTTAAGTTAAGAAAATATTGTTCATATCAAACATTTGGATAGCTCTCATTGACAGTAGAATATTTTTAAGAAATACAACAGTGTGAAATTTAGATAGTATTTCTCAAGATATACATATGGGTTTTGTGTTTTGTAGTGAATTACCCCTATCATGGCCACTTTTCACGTATTATATTATAATATAATAGTTAATAGTTACATATATTCATGTAGGTATCAGTAATAATATATTGTACCCTAAAAAATGTTTTCTTGGACATATCTTACCAAGCAGAGTTGATATTAACCTTCTTTATTTTTACAAAATTTCCATAAGCCGGCGAGAAATTGACTTTTCAAAAATATGGTAAATACCTATCGCGAGCACCATTCTAGATGATGCTGATGTGTATGGAGCCCCTACTCTACTATACCATCTACATGTATTTTGTAGGGTGTCTTACCTTCCTGTCATCTGAGGCTGGTGTTCTTAGTTGTAGAAGTCCTTAGGTCACCGTTCCCCAAATTCTCAGATTTGGGGGGGGGGTAATAGAAAAAGTCCCCTTAAAACCAAAAACTGGTCCTCTTACCCGGGACTTTTTCCTGGACTCTGCTACCTAATTGCTAGTAAGTCAAATTTGTCCTTCAGTGACAAATAAAAAAGTTCCGTTCCTCCAAAGTAGCAATGTCCCCAAGAATCTGGTGACCATAAGACTGTTTTGGGGGATTTTAGGAAAGTCCCCAGGACTTGTAAAGCTATGCTTTTAGTTTGAACAGGATATGGGAAATGATGCAAGGACTTCTGAAATATTGGGACTCAGCTCATGACACACCAATGTTACTTTTTCAAGCACAAATATGACATGTGGAAGTAAATTTACAAAAAAATCAATAGTCAAATGTAAAAATTATCTGATAGCAAAATTTGATAGTGTCCCGAAATGTTCCACCAGTCCTAGCAGTGCCAGTCCTAGTACTATCCAGCCTAAAGTTTTTTACGGGAGCAACTCTGTTTTTGTTGTCATATCATTGTGTCCCCAAGCTTTAAAATATTTCAGCACATTTGTTTTGAAAAAAGCAAGCTTGAGCTCCCCCAAAAAGACTTCCTCTCAAAAATTTCTCTAGAAAGTTTGTATTTACATAGCTAGTATAGGGGTCCATCTCCATCTGAGATAAACAATGAACAAAAGGATTTAGTTTCTTGTAGTAGTAGACTGGCATATATCCATCTGACAGGATCTGGCTTAACTGAATACAAAAAACACGTTTGCACTCTCCCTGGATTTGAACCTCATTCACCAAGTATAGATTTCCTTAGAGTTTAAATCTTCCTGGATTCATAGCACATTTCACAAGACCTCCAGCAAGAACCGCAATATGCATTACCAGGGTTGGAGTTGGAGTTGGATGGTCTTACTTTCTCCCACTCCCAGAGCACAGAAGCAGCAGGAGTGCTTTACTAGTAACTACTAGTGAGGGGTGTGAATAAAAAAGTTATGATGCATGTTCAATTTGTACGAGTGCAATGAGGTCACAGAAGACGAACGAATCACCTCCAAATTTTGCAATTGCGAATGGATCAATTCAACTGCTTATGACTATGACTGTGATGCATAGCAATGCAAATCCACAACCATATGCATTTAGTGTAAGTTCTTTCACTTGTGCTTACATTTGAAATTTGAAGGAGTATTCTTTCTATCCAAGCCCATGGATTTGCATAAATCTTTTGAATTCCCTTATGTGTTCATTGAACATGATTTGTGGGTGATTATGTAATTGAAACAGCTTGTTTTATTGCGCGTGCCCTCGCTCAGCCTCGCTCTCTACACCAACCAAAAAAATTGGAGTTCTCAAATTTGAGCGTACATCAAAAAGTATCAAAATATACGTACGAAGTATCGTGGGGTATCGTACAATCCATGTTTACAGTACGATACACTATTGAACGCGCACTGGAGCACACAGTTCGCATCCCTGCTATTGTACGGTATCGTAGAGTATTCATTTTGCCAACCGTGAGAAGTAGTGAGAACCCAGTCCCAGAAAAGTCGTGAGAGACAATGGTAAAAACTAAAACCATAAGCTAAGACACCCACCCGGCCACACCGCCCATGACGTCGAGAACCCCTCCATCAACAATGGCAGAAACTGTGCCAAGTCTCGCACAAAGCGCCAAATTTGAATCAGAACGATCAGTGGCAGGGACTGAAGCAATGGAAGCGGAAATAAAGGGAGACCAATCGTCAGAAGAAAATACTGTGACGGGCGCGCGCACATCATGTGTTCTTCCGGCATCAGTACCGATATCATTGGCAGAGGGATCGCAAAACAATGGACAGGTCCAAAGTCAAGATATCGCAGCAATACATAGAAATGAAAGCGCTCAATCGAATGATAATGCGGAGATATTGAGAAAGCCCCTGCCGCCTTCGGACGATGTGGTAGCAGAAATGAAGGAATGTGAACTCGGAGCAAAAATTGATTACGCCAACGTTGTCAGCGCCCCGACCATCAATGAGTCGTCATCATCTGCCGCCTCAAATATTGCAGCAAACGATCATAACTCAAAAGATTTATCAGAGGCCAAAGACGCAGACAACTCCGAAATGTCTGATAGTCAACCGATTTTAATGGCTGCTCAAGTGGCAGCGATCAAGAACAACGCGAATAAAGATGAAGAAAATGACATGAATGAAAATAATGAGGTGCCTCCTGCTTCAAAAAATCTAAACAATGAGGTCGCTGCGGGACATGAAAATGTTGCTGCCTTGCACTCCACCTCTAATTGTGATAATAATTCAGTCAACTTGGCTGTCAGTGCAAATGCAATCAATGTGTCAAACCCCCATCCAATTTGCAACACTCATCTCCCTGAGAATGACTTGGATTTCATAAATAATTTTAAGGCTGAACGAAGAGGATCGGGCTACCTTCTCTTGGCAGCCGCAGCAACCGAAAGGGCGGAATCAAGAGAGAATGCGATTCGTCAGGCGGCCTTGCAATTGACCGAACAACAAGGTCATCAGACAATGTCAGGTCAACAACTTGATTATACTTCAGGTCAAATAGCAATCCAACCACCAATGTATGCAAGTACTTATTCAAGTGCTAATAGTCATCCAGAAGTAGATCAACAACTTAGAGATCAAGTTTATATGGTGGCTGCTAGGATGTCCCAGCAGCAAACTAAGATTGAGGGGCATCAATTAGAACCGAGTTATTTGCATCAAGTACACCAAGAACAAACTCAGGCGCAGGAAGAACAACCACCAGAAGAATCTGATCTGCAACAAACGAACAATTTATCCTTTCTTCCACCACTTTCCTTGCCGCTGCAATCCCACCTGGGATTAGCACAATCCATTCCCACCCCCAACAGCAATAACAATACCAAGAATATGGACACAAAGCCACCCGCATCTACCACCTCTGAGACACCCACATCCAGCTCAAGGTCAAAAAAAAATAAACCCAAGCCCCAACTTCACACTTACCATGACTACGCCACCATCCCCGATTCCTCTTCGTTCGTTCGTAAGAAAACTGGTGGGGTCACCACGCCCTTTCCCGAAAAGCTCATGGAAATGCTCGATGCCGAATCCATCGTCAATCCCGCCATAGTATCGTGGCTTCCCCATGGAAGAGCATTCATTGTACGGAAACCGAAATTATTCACCTCAGAAATTATGCTCAATTATTTTAGGCAAAGCAAATTGACTTCGTTCCAGAGGCAGCTAAATCTTTATGGGTTTCGGCGGATTACCCAAGGCGCTGATGCCGGGGCCTATTATCATGAATTGTTTTTGAGGGGACGGCCTCAACTTTGCATGAGGATGATTCGGCAAAAGGTAAAGGGGACAGGACATAAGCAGCCTACGGATGTGAGTAGCGAGCCCAACTTTTATGGCATGGGCCCTGTTGGTCCAGAGGGTAATGTTGGTAGTAGTTCTGGTTTTGGTTGGGCTGCTGGCGGAAATGGTCCTTCTGTTGGAGACATCAGTGCAGATATGGAGTCGTTGCCACCACCTAGTTTACCACCATTATCATCTTCGGCAGCTGTTCCCGCCACCACCAGTTATACGACTTACAATAATGCCCAACAGACGACACCGCAAGTTCACCAGCAGCTCACCAATATAGCCACTGCATCTTCTGTGTTCAGTCCATCCTCTATGAGTCCTGGGATAAGAGCCGCCACAGTGCTCAAGCGATTATCATCCATTGGTAATGTTTCCATGCCCTTTAGTCTTGGCGAAAGTGCTCTCCCTCCTTCTACCGGGCCAAGAAACGTGACCGATAACAGTACAACCTATTTTACTGAGCATCAACTCCATCATCATGGGGATTCATCGGCACTTCATGGGTTTCAAGCCCCGTCTTCCTCTCTTCCCGGCCCTCCACCACTCTTTGCTTATGATCCTACAGGCACTGCTACTTGTGCCACGACTGCAGCGGCTGCAACTATGGCGGCCATGGCGACTACTCCATCAAGAAGAGGGTCTACTGCAACTACCAATGATAACGGCGCTACGAGTGAAGGACCCTCTATGGTCACTGAGTTGTAGGTTGATTGGAGAGGGTGCATTTCAATTTCCTTCCTCATAAAACTTTCTGGCGTGCATTGATGAAACCACTCCTTTGGCACATGGAAACGTACCATTAGAATTTGTTATCCTGTTTTTTTCTCTTTGCATGACTTGTTGGAATATGTATAGCTAAACTTGCATAAACTATTGTTGCCGTATATAATAGAAGCATAAGATTATTCCATTAAAGAGCCATAAGGATACCTAGTAGATACACAATCATGCTTTTTCCATACACTACCATGTGTATACACCGCTATTTTCATGCAACACTACACCCATTGCTTAGGATTCTTTAGTATATTCAACAGTCGCTCTTCTTCGCTCCCCTCTTTTGGCACATGATTGTAATCAAATGCAATTTTAGGCGGCGCACTCACCATTACGCCTTCGACTCGTGGGTTGGCGTTGGCCAGACCAAATTTGACTCCCCGATCTGATGTTCGTTAGTAGACAATGAATAACAATTTGTTAGCACCAAAGTGGGAGATATATAATAATGCACATATCAAATTTGCACCACACAAATGTGAATATAACACTCACCATACAACAAATTGAACTCCAAATACCTCCCTCTCCTCAGACATTGCCAATGTCTCTCCTCCTCGCTATACTCCCTCTTTCCCCTCTTTTCCACAATGGGCAACCATGATGGCATCCACCCCTTTGCCACATCTTGCACAAATCCATATGTTGATTGCGTGGCTGGAAGATCATCAAAGAAGATTCCACCAGTACCACGATGCTCGGATCTGGCGGGGAGGTAGAAATACTCATCGCATGATTGTTTCATTTTTTGATAGGATAAGTTGTACTTATTTTTGATGCTGTCATTTGATGGGAAATGAGAATCACACATTTCTTTCAACTGTGTGTGATAATCGATAATGTCTTGGTCGATGAGATAATAAGGTGTGAGATCGGAACCGCCGCCAAACCAGGCGGTGGATTTGCCGTTGTTGGAAGATGATTTCACGAGAAAGATTCGGACATCGGATCGAAATGTCTGTTTTATGATAATAGAACGTGTGTATGAATGGCATTGCATCGAATATGGTTAAATTGTCGAACTAGATGAAGATGAAACAGTAAATTCATTTTTCAATAAAATGCTCTCAATCATGACGTTCTTGAGTCATACACATCACAAGAAAGAGAACACAAAAAAATGAAAACAAAAAAATATCAAAAATACGTACCGGCACTAATTGATGAATAATGAATGAATGAATGTGAATGAGTGAATGGATTAATGAAAATGAATGTGACAAATGAAACACACCAATCAATCAATAAAACACAATGATCAGCCAACCAATAACATACCAAAACACAACAATCAATCAATCAAACAAACAAACAAACAAACAAACAAACAAACAATAAAATAATCCCAGCTCACTAATACAACAATCAACAATCAATAACTTTTCTCACCAAAAGGATTTCTAGTATGAAGGACCACACTCAAAGCAGCCGCCGAATAAATATCCCCCTCCTCCACCACCAATCCATCAGTATCATCATCCCCACCTTCCAACGACTGACCCTGCTGCCTTCCACGAATCGTCGCTGCACGATCAGCAGTCAAGACACCATTCCGAATAACAGTCAACGAACACGCTCCCTTTTCAACGACATTCCCTCCTTGAATGACACGTGTGATTCCGCCACTCTTATTCCCACTGCTGGAAGTAGTAGCAGTTGTTGAGTCGTCACCGGCAAACACACCCCAACCATCTCTGGAAAAATTGTTTTCTGATCCATCCGCAGATTCAATTTCGGAAATCATTGATTGTTGGTGATTTATTAAAAAATCTGTGAATTGTTCGAATATTTCTTCGGAAGAGTAGTTGTCGTCGGCATTGTTATCGTTGTCGGATGCCGCTGACAGTGATGAAGGCGTGACGGAAGATCCATGGCTGGTGAGAGAGTTTCGTGGATGGGTTACGAGAGATGCTGGGAATGAAAAAGATTGTGTGGGGTTTAGTAGGGAGAGGATTGATATGGCGAAGAAGAGGAAGAGTGGCGCCTTGGAGGCTGATTTGCTGTGTTGCATCATTGTCGCCGCCTTTTATGATAGGAGTTAACTGTCAACTGTTACTCCTCTCTCTCTCTCTCTAGAGAGAGGACTACCGTAAATGGCGGGTCTTATGGGTCCCAAAATGTCCCAGGATTTGCATCGGACCCGGAGGCACCTAGCGT
>JALLAR010001284.1:0-10223 GCA_036939335.1 Conticribra guillardii
TAAGAATGACCCCGATTATAAACACCATTGTTTTGATTGAGTTCGCCACCATTCCGAGAAGAAGTTTGCTGTGTTGATTGTATTGATTCGTGCTGCATGTTGTATAGCGAGGGAGGAGGTGGAGGATGCGAGGTGGGGGTTGTGGCGGTTGCGGTGAAAATCTGTCAAATATAATAAAACCAGTAGGGAAGCAAATGAGACACAACAATCAAATAGGAAACTACTAAGGATGCATTAGAATCACTTGGGACGCAGGGGACTTACCTGGGATGTCGGAACTTTGAGTTCACTCGGTGTGGCGGCAAGGTGCGGCGGAAAATACTCGAAAATACCCGATTTTTGACCTTTTGCAAGGATAATTACTCGGTGAATATTGGGTGGAATTTGGCAAGGGGCATTGATTTAGAAGAATCTTGTCGAGGGCATTCGATTGGTACCTTCGACGGTGGGAGGTTGTTAATAATGTGGGATATAGAGCCCGATAACCACCGTTTTGGCCATTTCTGGTGATTTTTTTTTGGAATTTGTGTCGGCGTCCCGCCAAAAAAAAATTCTTTAAGTTTGCAAACTTCCGTGCACACCATAATAATATTTACACGGGGTTTTACAGTTTTAACTTTTTTAGTTTTAAAAGTGTGAAAACAGTAGTAGTAGAATGTTTTTTTTGTTTCTTGGTGCACACACACATACAGACCAACGCACAAACCTTTCGCATAACTTTTGCAAGTGAGCTGTTTTTTAAAGGAGCTCAAACTTCGTCGAAGCTTGGATATGCCATACTATGCCGCGCAAAAAATAAAATTTCAATGCAAGGCACAAGGCACAAGGCACTCCGTTGTGTTTTAAAAAACCGAAAATGAAAAGAAATCTGCACGACTCGTTCAGCTCACAACATGAAATTAGCGAATAACACCAATACCCTGACAATTGCCTCTATTGTGCCAACCCCATTCCTCATTGCTCAGCTGTTTAAGGCACGGCGACAATCCGCATACGACATCAGCAAAGAACGAAAGTTCGACATAGAATTTATTACATCACCTGCAATCTGCAATATCAAGGAAACAATCACCAGCATCCGCCATCATTTCATTCGTCATGGGAAACTCTTCCACCAAACCTAATAATACCAAACCCTTGACTGCCCTTGAACAGAAAATGCAACATGTCCCAAAAGGTGACAACCCAATAACGGACAAGGATAAGAAGAAACGTCGAAAAGATCGGGCGCACGAGTAAGTCAGAAATCGTTGGAGGTGATGTATTTTGTTTCGTTGTTTGGCAACATTTTGGATGATGAAATCTGTGTTCTAGCATAGGGTGTGTTTCGAGGATGCCGATAATACTCGACTACGTAGGTTCGAGTCTATACAAATATGTATCATTTTATTCATTCACGCACTTACATCCTGAGACATGCTATTGCGATTGTTCTTTATCATCCACACCGTGCATTCCACACAGTTTTGAAAGAAAGAAAAACGAACGCGAAAAGAAGAAAGTGGCGTTGAGTGAAAAGTGGGAATCGAATCGTAAACTGAATTCTAGTCCTCCAAAAGCTTGAAATTTAATACTCAGGTGTTGTATTTTGCACAATTCCTCCGTCGAATTCTACATGGATTTCGTGTTGAATATATATTGCATGCATAATACTCATGGAACAACCAAAATATCTTTATTCCAATAGTGGATGATGATGCGGCGACCAAATGTAGGGTTGTATGATAGCTATACAACATTTATCTTGACATGGAATCGTTCTGAAAAGAATATTGCATATTCGACTTGTCATTTTTCTCGCAGATTTGAGCACGCGCTCAGTGTTTCTTCGCGTGTCTAGTAGTAGCACAAGTATATCTCACGACAAGATATCGACAAAATGATCATCAATTATTTATACTCATATGATTACCAACATGGTTAGCAATAAAATTACATTCTAGTTTATATTGTGATGTTCTAATGTTGTAAAGTTGATTCACCTTCAAATCTATGCCACCAACAAGCATTTTACATTCCACCGTCTCCAACTTCCTTCCCCTGCGATTGCTTCTCCGCTGCTCTCGCCAACAATGCCCCAATCTCCGTCCCATCCAAATGCGTATTCGTCTTTCGCATATTCTTACGTTCATAATACCTCCGTTTCTTGGGCTTGCCATCGTTATCGACATTGGCCTTTCGTTTCATACGAGGTCGACTCATTTTCTCTCCCGGTTCAATCAGTTTGTTGTCCAATAAGGCTTTGAGCAGATCCGTTTCATTCTTCGGAACCAATTCCAAAGTCTCCTTGTACATTTGCCGTACATCCTTGGTGCAACCATGTCGCACGGCATGCGAATACGCCAACGCTGGATCCAATGCCGCCTGCTTGGCATTCTCCACGGCACGTTTCAATGCCTCCACGCCCAGAGCGCCGCTGTTGGCACCTCCACGAGCTCCACCGGCGCCTCCCACGCCACCCTCTCCCGGTCGTCTGACCATGGCGGTGGGACGTTTCCTCCCCCCGGCCAAGCCGCCCAACCCTCCGCCCCTTCCAAAACTGGCTGCGACGCTTTTGGCAAACGCTCCGGCCAGCATGGATGGATTTTTCTCTGATGCAAAGTGCGATAATATTGTTGCGGATGCTCCACCCGACACGCTTCTTATGGCACTACCACCACCACCGCCACCCGAAGAAGATGATCCACCAGCACCATCCCCAACACCACCACCAGAAGCAATCAAATGCAACCTCTCCCTCGCCCTCCTCGCCCTCTCCAAATTCTCAATTCCTCCCCTCTCACTCAAAGCTCCATCCAACGGAATCGTCTTCCCATCCAACCGTCTCACATACCCATCCACCTCATTCTTTTGGCTCAGATCCTTGTTCATCGTCACGCTCGGCGGGGCTCGCGCACTTTTGGGTTGTTCCTCGAGCGGTAAATCTTCCTTCACGGCGGACGAGACACGGAACCATTCTCCACCAACGCGAATGGCTTCCCCACGACGGATTTGAGATCGAGGGTCAATATCCGTTTGGATCAGATGGGAGGCGGATTTGCGGAGTTTGAGGGCACGGTCTAGTTTGGCTTTATAGACTGCTTTTTGGACTGGGTCCGCAATAATACTACTATTGTTGTCGATGGAGGGCAATTCTGGCAAAGTAACAGTGACACATCCATCCAACTCCACTAAAAACATCTCCCCTCTTGGGAATAAAATCGTATCCTTCGCCTCCGGAGACATCACCCCCAAGACTTCTCCTCCCGTCAACAATACTCGCAAGTCCTTCTCCACGCCTTCATAGGCATCCATTAAATCACTCATTTTGACCCCATTCTTACATCGATTGATTTGCGCCAATAATGTTGTTTTATCCCTCACAGTGGAGAATTTGGAACGATACCCATACACAAGAATGGAGAGGCTGGGATTTTCGGGATCGGGTATTTCCTCCACGTTAATTTTAGGATTGGATAACAGCATTTGAGAAACGCCATGGTCGATGCCATCGGAGGAGAGGTCGATGCCGAGGGATTTGTAAATGATGGTGGGAGGAAGACAGCCAGAAGAGCGGTGATGGCGGAGGAAGTCGACGACGTCGGCTTGTTTTTCGAGGTCGGATTTGTGGGATACATTGGGAATGGCGGCGGTGGCAGTGGTTGCGGATGTGTTGCGGAAGGAGGATAGTTTGTCATCGTCGCTGTTATAATTGTTTCCATTGTTGTTGGTGTGGTTTTCGGGGAGGTTGTGATCGGAGCGGAGGAAATCAAAGCCGAATTTATTGGACATGGTTGGAATTATTGTTATTCAATTGATGCTTTTTTAATGGTGTATTGTAATATTGCTAATTGTGAATTGTGACTTTAGTGCATGGGTTGATTTATAATTGTGTTGCAGCTTTTGATGATGTTAATGATGGTTTTGACGTTAGGATGCGTGGATAGTGAACATCAATTATTATCAGTCATCGTCAAGCAAAAAAAATAGCAACAGCATCAAGAACAAATTTCGCAAACATATCGATGGGCGCAATGCGAATCGATTCACTCCTTTTTCATCATTGTTTACATACTTGTGTACATGCCAATAGTCAACCAAATGAGCCAGATCTGACGGCCGACTGCCCCCAGAAGACCAGAGTCGCATGCAATACGCGAGCAAGAATGATGTATATCTGGCAAATAATCTCATGGTGTGCGCCACGACTCATGCTTTTACTTAACGCAGGCCCGCCACCGCCGTACTCACTTTCATTGACGGAACCAACAAGGACAAAGCACACCATACAATGGAAAGGGAGGGGACAATACGTACTACGCTAGAATGCGGGGTACTACAAAAAATCGTAAATTGATTGAACAGTTACTCTACGATATTACTAGGAGCAGGGACGGCACGGACCTGCACGGACGGAGGCAGAGCGACCGGCACGGCGGCACGGCCGACGGCGGGGGAATGAAAATGAATTCATTATTGAAAGGTATCTAATAGCTATTGTACTACCACTTACCGTTATCTCTCTCAGGGGACGTTTAACGCCAGAAAAAATAAACAAATCGCGCGAACCGACGACCGACGACAATTCGACCGAAGATTTTTACTTCAATTCATGATCATAATTTGCAAGCGACGATGATGTGAACCTATGTGAACACCTACCGCCCTCTGAACGAGTGATCACCAAGTTCCGGCTGCTTTAACATGATAACAAAGAACTATCTATTTAGTACGCATACACACAGCGCTGCTCGACTAGCGAGTGAAAACGATTCTCAAGTTTGTAGAGAGAAAAGTTTTGACTCATGTGAGGGCATCGGAACAAAAGTGAGAAAGTATCGTAGTTTCTAAAGAACCCCCTGCCGACTCTGAAATAGCAAATAGAAGATCGAAGGCTGTAGTATCAAGGAAGGCTCTATTTCGGTTCAGTTTCCCATTACCGCAACACTGCAATACAAAATCCAAGATGAACAACAATGAACTGGTGGAACCGCAGAGCTTTCCGGCGGCGTTGAGTGCCGCCGTGCAGAATCCAGAGAATGCCGAAAAGCTAACGGAAGTTGTTTGGTCTGAATTGCAGGTGTGCAATATTCATCGTCCATTCGAGCTTCCGCGTGCAAAAAATTCATATGATAATTTAGCCCAGTTTGTTGATACCGAGGTCAAAATTCAAACTGAGATAATGAGGAGCAATATCCATAACAAGATTTGCATGGTTGGGGGATCACCCAAGGAGGCCACTATGAATCAAAAGGCAGAGAAGCATCTAAAAATTATATTGCCGAGGAGTGTGACAGGTAGGATGTTATTC
Organism: Conticribra guillardii; assembly: GCA_036939335.1. NCBI lineage: Eukaryota > Bacillariophyta > Thalassiosirophyceae > Thalassiosirales > Thalassiosiraceae > Conticribra > Conticribra guillardii. Next base: position 5,291 of record JALLAR010001284.1, read on the forward strand.
CTAGACCTGGGATACGTTCAAAAAGAACCTACGAGAGGTTTCTTCACCAATTATATCTTTGTGTTCCAGAAACGTGAACAACACAGCGGGGATTGTATGGAAAATATCTGTCTCGCATATTGCACGCAGATGCAAAAGGCGAATGGTGCCAAATTTATTCTCGGAAGAGATGCCGATGATAGGCTATCTGAGATGACTGCTGGTACTACCATTTACGCACGTCCATTGGTGAATTGCAACATGTGGAAAGCGCACATCCTTGCCATTTCAGCGCTGAAAGAGACTGAGGCTATGCTTAGAAATTCTTGTGTGGTAAATCAACTGCTCAGAGGCAGCATTGGTACACATGATATGAAGAACATTGGAGATCTTGATACATGGATACGTGGATCAAAAAGAGGCAAGAAAGTAGGGAGTGAGTTGGACCTTGATGTGTTCAATGAACAACAACAACGGGCGTTAGCTTTGAATGCACTCACGCTTAGTGGGTTAGTGGCAATTCAAGGCCCCCCAGGAACAGGTGAATGCAGTTCATTATTTTCTTTTCAATGGTCTTTACTCCTTATGATAAAGCTAACCATACATATTTTTCTAAACCTCAGGAAAGTCACACATCATTTGCCATGGAATTTTGCCTCAGGCAGTAGCAAGAAATGAAAGGGTTTTAGTTGTCTGTAACAGTAACGTTGCTGTTGATGCTCTCATGCTGAAATGCCTCCGGGGAGATATTCCCAATCTTAAGGGTAAGATTCGTCGCTGTGGTTTCAAAGGTAAAGTGAGTGACGAGATTGTCAACCTCGGCCTTTATGTCGAAGGCAATATATCCTCACTACAAGACAAGTATGGAAACGCCCCTGGTGCAAACTCAAACACACTAGATGGGGAAGTTCAAGATCAAATTCGTTCAACGCAGATCGTTTTTACAACTATTCACTTTGCTTCCAAAGAGAAGACGCAGTCTTTGAGTAGTGATGATTACTGGAGATTTGACAGCCTTGTTTTAGACGAGGCTGCTCAAATCGAAGATTCCAAGCTTATGATTATGTTAGCTCGCTGCCCTACGCTGAACAAGATGATACTCGTCGGTGATCCGAAGCAGCTACAACCATACATCCCAGATTCTTTGCGCAATATAAATTATGGGAGATCTACAATGGAGCGTGTGATGGATGGCTCAAGTAACATGGAAGATATAGTGCCTTATGTCATGCTAAAAGAGCAATTCCGTATGGCACCACCACTCCGTTCTATTGTCAGCAATTTATTTTACAATGATCAATTGCAAGATGCTGCGTGTGTGCAGAAAAATGGACCAAATACCAATAGTATCGATCTGAATCCTCTGTTAGTTGTCAACATTACGGGAACGGCGATGGAATACAGCAGAATGCACAATTCGTATGAAAATAAAGCTGAGGCTGATGTGGTTAAGGTCATTTATGACTTGCTGTTTAGCAGTGCTTTTCAGGATATAATACCAGGAGGTGATCTAATGAGCAATGATGTTTGCATCCTAACACCATACAACCGGCACAAAGATCGGTTGCGTATGAATATTTGCAATATCAGTGAGGATTATCTGGATAGTTATGCCGGACAAACATTTTCGTCGGCACAGCAAACCCCCGTGAAGAGCGGGAGCGACACAAGGAGCAACAGGTACAGCAGCACGCCACTTGCAAGTCCAAAGAAATCCCAGGCTCTCTTTGGAACACAAGATGAAGTTGATGAAGACACTGCTGCAAGGGCAGAAAACATTGATACTGTAGACAAGTTTCAAGGTAGCGAACGAAAGGTTGTCTTGATTTCTACTTGTGTACACGACAAACCACGCAGGGCAGCAGATCCTCATTTTATAAATGTGGCTTGCTCCCGTTCCCAACACCTACTCATCATTGCTGGGAATTTTACGAATGGCCTCGCAGGTAACAAGGATTGGGAATATATCAAGAACCAGGCAATGGAGTGTGGTTCCTATATTGATCATAACGTTACTATGAATGATAATGGCCATGAAATTTCATATGATATCAATAAAGAATCTATCATGAATAAGCTGAATGAACTTGTGGGGCGGCGAAAGAAGAAGGGGAGACGATTATTTTGATGTTTGAAAACTATTATAATGCGCGATAGATGAAAAGTTTAAATGTTGTAGTATGTAATATTAAGGGAAGAAACGCTCAGTATATATCTTATTGCTATCTTCATTTGACCGAATAATAAAAACTTCCATGTAAACACCTACTAACACCAATAAACATGCAAGACACCTAATAACCATTAACAACACCCTGCAAAATTCATAACACTAAGTAAAAATTTGTCCCCAACCCATATGCCCCCCCATTTGTCCCCGGGGACAAATGGGGACATGTCCCCGGGACGTGGGAAATGTCCCGAAAACCAGCCTCCAAAAAATGTAAGGGGGCGGGGGTGAATGCAACTAATCTCATGCCATGGGTTCCATCTGCCATGGCTAATACACCATACATAAATGCATACTCATTCATCAGCTCCATTTGGAGATGGATACCTTTGATTCCAAATTCATTGTCATCATGATCAATTTCAAAGATGCCCCCATTCTGTTTTATGACATCATCACCTCTCTGTATAAGATCTGGAAGATTGTGGCGGTCTTCCCCAAAAAGTTTATCTAGGGTAGATTTTACCATCCTCTTGATCAATGAAGTTCTGAAGCCACGGCCAACAAATTGAGATTCCAAGTGCAGCTTCATATTGGGCATGGGTTGTCGTGACAATGCAATGAACTCAATTGTATTAAATTGATTCACGGTCAAATCGGATTGTAAATTAATTACAACACGACCGTCCAATTTGATATTATCACATCCCAAACAATGATTGTGATCAAAAGAAGCGCTGACAATGATGTACACTTGTTCATTTTTTGCCCATTTATATGTTATCCCAAATGGGCATGGTTCACTGCCCTTTCTCTCCCTCAATCCATATTTCCTCCAACAACGAATTCTTCCTCTCAAAGGAGTCTTCGTATCAGGATCAGATTGCTCCTTGGAGAAATTTTGTTTTGAATGATTCCACATGGTAAATGAATATGACGCAAAATAATCTTTGGCAGATGAAAATAATTGATCAAATGTGGTGCCTTCATATATGCAGGTTCTGAAGGAGATGCGTCATTGAATACTGGCTTTGTACGCATATCATGAGATTGATAAATGTTGGATGTACTTGAGAGATGACATTCAGTACAGTCAGAAGAGTTACTCATTGAATCTGATTTCCTATGCAAATGAGGAGATTCTCACCATGGGAACAATGTCTTGGGATGGGGGTGGATTCACAACCTCATCAAATCTTGACCACGCCGGCTAATGCACGGGCATGGTAATGATCCTGATGATGATAATGATGGTAGTGGTGCTGTTGGTGCTGATGGTGGATTGATGACCATTTGATACTTGATACAACAATCAATCAATTGAGAGCTCTATTGTCCCACATCCTCTGCCACCACCAATCTTTTGGGCGACAGCTTTAGATGCAACAATATCATTCTGGGAAATGAGGGGAGGATGGGTAAATGTTGATTGAGGGGGTGATGCTTAGAATCATCATTCTAGCTCAATACTCAACAATCAATAGGTGGTTCCATGTCAAATTGTGAATGATTGAAACAGCATTCTTTCACCCCAATGACGAAAAGACTTGTCCACCAACTCCTCAAATTATTGTATCCCTATTGAACCCATCCACTGACGCTTATTTCCAATCAATGCTATCAACCGTATCTATTTTATACGCCACCAAGCCTTATTCACTTCGTGTTCCTCCTCTGCTTGCCCCCTAGTATTCATATCCATTTCACTATCCACTGATAAACACTAAACAACAATCAATTGGAGATTGACACTTGGCACTTGGTGATGCCATTGCATTTAGAACTACTATGGTAGCTGATGCTGATGCTGAAGGGAAATACCAGGCAACAAGAAGCAATAGGGACCATGATTCTGATGCCGCTGATGAACGCCAAACTCAATCAACGGGTATCTGTGATACAATAATACACGCCAAACCTGAGGGTCCTGATGAGGAGATGTGGGATTTTGTGACACAATACATGTTCCACAACCAGCTTGACTGATGACATTGCTCCAGTTAATTTCATGAATAATACAAACAGCCCAATTTAGGTTAGAGTTAGGGTTGTATGCACAAATACTAAACAACAATCAACAGGATCCTTTGATGCAGATGCAGGGTGACTGATGCATTTTGCAAAGCAGCAGCGGGCCTCCCCACAGACATTGCACCGCAGCAGACCGCATCACTGTCATGACAAAACAACAATCACAATGGCCTGGTATGCTGCAATAAAACTCAATAAATTAATTCATTATTGAAAGGTATTCAAAAGCTATTGCATTATATTTTACCATTATATCTCTAACTTTAGTACACACGGTTAACGCGCCGATTTGGAATAAAACGAACTGTGCTGACCCTGACGCCATTAAATAACAGAAACAGAACTGCCTTCAAACAGTCAACCAAGCGAGATGTCTCTCCTCTCCCTGCCAGAGGAAACTCTACATGCAATTCTCAAATTCACTCTTCCTGAAAAAGAATGCCAGACATGGGAATGGATTGGCGTACTCGACAGTACATGCAGGTTGTTTTGCAACATTGCACAGGAATTTGCTGTGACCTGCTTTGCCCTCATGGACTATGAGGAGTACCAACGGCTCATGTTTTGCAAGCAGAGTTTTGATGCATGCAAGGGAATTCTTGAAGCACTCAAGAGTTTCAGTTGGATGCGTCAAAATCTGGTGGAGATGGTTTTTTTTTTAGGGTGGCACGCGCAAGCGCGCAAATGGACACTTCGCCCTTCGCGCATCGCACGTAAATTTTAATTCCTTTTGCTAGCTATCGAAAGCGTATT
>JALLAR010001285.1:0-10795 GCA_036939335.1 Conticribra guillardii
AATGCTGCTATTGATGCTTGTGTTTCCATCGGCCATGAAAGCATTTTCGCCTAAAGTTAGCCCTTCAAATGTAGTTTCGCCACTCACTAAATCGCCGTTATTCAAATACTGCCTTAGATCGTCCAGTTGATCTTCTGCTCCTACCAATGGAATCAAGTCACCAGTAGAGGAGAGTTCACAGACGAACTCCTCTTTTTCGGTATATGTGTTCCTTCTTTTCTTTTTCTTGAGATTGCGTGCCTCCTCCTTGGGGAGATCTTCGACAAATTCTGGATCACGGGTCCCGGCAATGGCAATGATAGATGCACATGCATCCACTTGCTCTCCTGTGCGAGGCACAACTATGTGGTCATCCTCTGCGTGTGGAATGCTGATGGTACTGCCAAGACCACGAAGAGAGAGTGCATACTCTATTCGTGAAGAGATGAACAAGAGTATTGGGAATGGTGATTGCTGCATATTGGAGGGTAATCTTTTTGGTTGCCCTTTTCAGTGGCGATGGACAGGTAGTACAATGGTTTGTTCAAAATAATATTGTGTTGGCATTGCATCGGTCTTATCTGTACTATCATCTACTCTCTACGAGTATCATCATCTATGCAGTGTTGCATCTGGTGTTGCATGGCGTGCGTGTCGTAAAATAGTGTACGCGATGCATGTGTTGTATTCTCCGATTGATGGATTACAATACGAAGAGTTAACGAAGTACTCCTATCTCATAAGTACTACGATATCTATACTCCAGCTGAAATAGAAATTGAGAATGAATCAAAAGAATCATCATCATCATCATCTACACAATCAAGAACTAGGTAGATATCATACGATCGACACACTCCGATTGCCTTTCTGCATACCTTTCTCTCTAGAGAGAGGAGTACATAGATGACTCCATAGAGATAGGGAGCTGGCTGTGGCGGCGGAGTTGATAAAATATTTTCCGCTGTGAAGTTTGCAAGAGCATTTAGCGCTTGTGGGATTGATGTGAAGTGAAAAATTTTAAGTAGATATGTACATAATATTATTATATTTGTTACCAAGTGTAGTAGCTATTCTTTGAGCTAGCACGTGTGATGTGCATTGGTTGTGCTTTACAGCATGGGAAGTATTGTGAGGATGAATTGAGATAGCTTAAAAGGTGTTTCAAAAAGCCAATTTTTACCTTCTCGCGAGAAAATGCCTCCTTGTCTCAAAAGAATTTGCTTTGGTGCACTCCAATGCTAGAATGATGATACTATTGCTTGGTTCCGGGTCTCACGAACACACAAAATGATGGACAGTTTGAAGTTTTTAGTGGCTGACAGAACGATTGCATCACCATGCAAGAAATCAGCAGGCCATGAAATGGGCAACTGGCTTGCTGCCGACCTTCATTGCTGCCTTAGCTTGCTATGTTGAGCAAAAACTGAAACGAGGTGTTGTCATGTGTTACTTTTCGGTCAAGGCATGAAAGCCGGGCCATGTTGAGGGACATTTGAAGTTGTGCTCAGACAATTGGTCTATCAACTTGTTAACAATAGGGTCGCCAGGAAACTTTTTCATCCACAAGTGACAGAATATTTTGCATCTCTTCCAATCCTTGTCAAGATATGAATTAAACAAAGCGTCAAACACTTCTCGTTGAACAATTTCTGGTTCTGAATCAAGCTTTGAGATAATATCATTGATCAAACCACTGTACTCGTTTTCTGTCTCTTTGTCCCAGGATGTAATTGTTAGCAATTCTTCATAGTTTTGTGGACGCACTTTTAGTGCTTCGAGTGGCTCAATATCTTGGTGGTAGATTACCATTGGGTCTGTACTGCCTTTGAAGCTGACTTTGTCACAACGACGACATGTTGACTGGATGGATCCAGATAGACCTCCGAAAAAGGCCTCGGACATTAGCAAGGGAACATCGTATTTCTTCGTAGCAGATTCTAGTCTAGACGCAAGATTCACATGGGGCGAAAGATAAGATGCATCAATCTTCACTTTGGAGCCAATTGCACCTTCGATTGCCCAACCTTTGTGTAGCCCTACTCCCATTGATACATTATAACTCTCGAGGCTAGTTGCCCAAGCCGGACTGATATCACTCTTAGTGTCTCGCAAAAACGAAGCAAGGCTTCCAACTTGGCGAATATCCGCGATTACTCTCTGCATGCAAATTAGTGACGAATCGAATAGATCTTTCTGTAGGTCACCACTACTGTTTGTGTTTTTTCCACTCTTAAGCTTCCAAACGAGAAGAAAGGCATCTCCGATGTTTTTGTTTGGGTGGCCCCCAGAATTGTGGACATGTCTATGAGTAATCTCAGCTATCTTGTTCACAAATATCATGACATCCTGCTGAAGTCCCTCTGTAGCAAAAGTGAAATCTCGAATGTCGCAAAAACCAAAAATCGCATTGACTCTTACACCTGGAATCATTATGTTGAGTTCACCCATGTCGCTGAGGTTCTTGGCAATGATTTCAGCACCAGCCGAACCGAATCCAACTTGTAATAAAGCAGCCATCTTTGTAATGGCTTGTTCAAGCATATCTGTTTCGTTGGACTCGCCACTTCCTCTGTTTCTTATTTTTTCCAAATGAAGCAGAGGGTTTTCTGAAAGCTGTTGAACAGTGGACTTCATCTTTTCAATCGGGTGGATAACCATTTTATACGCATCTCTACTAAATAGAAGGCCCATAGAAGCGAGAAGTATCGATACAAAAGTAGTAATCAAAAGTGAATACCATGCTTGAGTCACTGAGTCTTCATAAATGTCAAAGCTCGCAGATATCGATTCGTCTGTGGCAGACTTGAGAGTCAAAATTTCTCCCTCGCGTAATTCGTCGGTTCGTTCAATGTCGATGAAATCATAACCGGCTCCAATGAACGCAATGACATTGTCGTGCGATGCGAAAAAACTGTCACGAAGTGCTGCGGATTCTGGAAATTCTGCTATTGAGTCAAGCTGAAGCTGTCTTGCATCCGGTGTGTAATCAACCTCAGTGGAAGAAAACATTATTAACATGAGAACCACTGCAATTATCACTTTTTTCGTAATGCTTTCTGTCATTTTCCGTCCAACTATGCTCATGCTGAAATGAAGGTCATTTTCTAAATCGTCTTCTGAATCATTCTCATTTTCTTTCTTGATTTTTCGGCCAAAGGTAAATTTGACCAGCTTGAATATTTTGACAAGGCGGGTCAGACGTAAAATACTTGCAATCCTCCCAGCACGGGCACCGGCCTTGGCTGCTCTGCCAGCTTTTGCTAACGCAAGCTCATTTGGAGAACCTAGGTTTGAGCCGAGCTGAACAAGAAATCCAATCTCAAAATACAGCGAAATTGTTGCCACAACGTCTAGCCAGAAGAAAAACTGGATGTATCCAGGAACACAAGCCAAGCTCATTATTAGCTCAACAACGAAGATGATGAAGACGGCAAACGTTGTGTAGTCAACAGTGGGATCCGATTCTTTATTCCCAATTGCCATGTTGAGGTCAAATGCGAATAATGCATAAATTGTGGCAAAAAACGTTAGTGCCTGAAAAAATGGTGATTCTAACAACTTTTTCATGCCTGAGAGAGCTATGCGAAACGCTCCTTGGCTGGATTTGACCATGCTCTGTTGCAACGACTGGCGGTGAACTATATGATTTATGCCATAGAAAGATTCTCCGAGCTCGGGATCTTTGTCCTTCTCATGCGTGGTGTGAAGTGAGATGACACTTGCTCTTCGGATGTCAGACTTAATTTCAGTTTTACTTGCATCTGCAGGTATTCCTGGGATAGGGTCATCCCCGATAGAGTCATCAGACAGTTCACTGGCATCTTCTCCGTTTGATTCAATCGCAGGTAAAACAAATGCACCATCCTTCTTTTGGCTCTCTATAAATGAGATGACATCATCAGTTTTCAAAATACCACGCTGCATCATGCTGTGCCAAAATGCTCGGTTGAGCTGAAGAGGCTTGATGCAGTGATCTTCGACCAATGGCATGAAGTCAGCTAAAAGTCTGAAAACAGGATGTACCACTGCGTCTATAAATGCAACCTGCATCCGAGGGAGATTTTCGAACTCACGATCCATAAAAGGGCTTTGGGGTAAGCTCAGCTCCTTCTCTTTGTCTCCTTGGCGAAAAAATTCAGTTTGAACGGCGTAGGCCCAGTTTCGCGCAATCGGTCCAGGTCGTGCAGGATTTGAGACATCAGACACATGAAGTATCATGCTGCTCAAGAGACCTCGCGAAAGCTTTTTCATTTCCAGACCATGTTTGAACCTTGTCATAAGCATAAAATGATTCTTCGCGTCAGTGTCAAGTATCATATCAATTAACCTTGTTCGCATCTTTGTCATCTCTTCAGAGTTCAGCCGGCCAAAAATATTATTCTCCTGTTTTCGAAGTATCCGGAACAAATAAGCAGCCGAATAGTTTTCGAGAATGCTTATTCCGTTGTAAGTCACAGCAAGGTCGCTACTGGTGTTCTGGTGGAATGCGTTATTATACCCGTCGTGACCAAGGTCGTGCGCCAGCGCAGCAACGAGGATTGACAGAATATTGAAGCTTTCTAGATATTCATCGGCCCTGCACTTGGTCATTAAGAGGTAACACACGTGCATGACATCAAAAGCGTGATATGAATTGTGGTATGGGGCATTGCTGTCGTAGCCTCTTTTTATCTCGTTGACAAAGTTGACGAATGTTGTCATTGGTATTGAGAACCGGGAGAATAATCCCCTTTCGTCAAAAATATCTATAGCGTGCATCATGAGCTCCTCGTCTGACTTCAAGAACACGTCATAGTCCCATGCTCTATCGTTTACGGCGACACTGGTCCTCCTAGTAGTGAATAATTGAGGTTGGTTCGATAATGTGAAGGCTCCTCGTGAATTTTTCCTCAGCGCCGCAATGGATTTACTTGTTGGCATTCCTTCCGTTTCTGACGAAATATTAATAGTTTCTGCTTGGTCAAAATTCTTTTCATACGCTTTATTGATTGCCTCTGTGCGCCCATCAATTAGTTCTTGCTGCTTAAAATAAATTACGGCATGTCCTAATTGAAGCGCAATTATTCGGGCAAACTGTAGATCTGCAGAATTGAACGCCATCGAGCCATTTCCTTTGTTTCGGAACTCTACGACGCCAACACTCTTGCATGATGCAAAGTCCCAAATCGGCCATGCTAAATAGGAAGTTGTGACAAAGTTAGGCACTTCGTCAAGCTCGTCTGACCATCGTTGAGACTGACTAACTTTGTTGACGCTATATCCGCCAAACTCTGACAAAATGGACCCTGTTATACCACGGTCAAGGGGTTTTGTGGCTCTCACTTTGTTCCCTGCATTATCCTGGATAAAAGTGTATAGATTGTGTTCCTTTGAATCTTTGATGAAAATGAAACATTTCTCAGCACCAAGCAGTGTTGCGGCTTTGGCGGTGATGTCAGTGAAACAAGCCTCAGATTCTTCGAACCCTGATGTAAAATCAGGAGACAAAGCTTGATCGAACTTATCAATATTCATCGACGTAAGACGAATTGAGGTCATCATGCCTTTAACTGATAATCTCGTTCCTTTTGGAGGATTGTGCTGTGGCATTTCCTCGTCAAAACTTGGGCCAATCTGCCCATTCGTCATTTCTTCCCCAGAGTATTACAGTTTGAATCGTTATGCCGCAGATGCATTTAGGTGGATATTTCAGGAGGTAAATTCAGAGCACCTTCATGGAATTCGCACACCATTATCGTCGCCATCTCGTCATCCAACTTTTGGTGAATTTGAAAAACACAAATAAATTCAAATTTTAAACTTTCGAATCCGTGACTACCAACACCAACCCCTGCACAAGTCATAAAAAGGTGGACTCGAAATTACTCCATTGCCGTTGCACTAAAAATTGATGATGAAAGAGTCGTCAAGCTGGATACCACAAATCTACAGCATGGGGCATCCCGCGTGTATCCTGTTTCCACACCGTTTAATAGAAATGCATTATAGTAAAAGGTAGCAAATTTAATGATTCATCGGCATGATATTGCCCCGTGTGTGATGTGTTGTGAAGTGGCATGAGCTCTGGTTAAGTAGATCTTGGGGTTGCGCTTTGTCAGATTATGTAGAGTATATAATGCTGGTAAAATTGATGTTATTCTTAGCTCCGGTCGACAGATTTATGCTTTGGTGAAGAATATATTCAGGCGGTGCGCTTTCTACTGGCGATTGAATCTGCGAATGATATTTACGTTGACCCATGATTAGAACATCATAGAACTCTGCGATTGCTCAGTTTGGCAGTCGCGCCTCATCGATAAATGAAGCTGAAGAATATTCAGGTAGTATGCTTTCTATTTTCGACTGAGTCTGCAAATGACTGATTCGTTGATGGCGGGAATAATCGAATTCGATTAGAACAACAATTAGAACATCGATAATTAGAACAACAATGATGACAATTCAGACAATAAAAGATGATAGATCGCTACAATTCGCCCTCTCACCATTTCCCAAAAATCAGGAGGTGTCAAGTCCCTTTTAAACCGTGACCTATGTCTGGAGCATTCATTTACCATTTGGTTTCTATCGAAAGTATCACCACAATTTTGGGCAACCATTGCATCATGAAATTTTTCACAATGCTCGCATTCGTGGCCTGGAAGGGCCCGCCTATCATGCCCTCTCACAACTTCTTGGTACTTAAATGGCGTCTGGCAGGCCCCATCGTTTTCATTCTCATGGAACTTTCTCGCATACGGGTTATTCACTTTTCCGTGTTTTGCCTTTGATGGGATAGAATGCTTTGATGAGTTGTCATCCACTTTGCTTGCGTTGATTCTGCTATCTTCATGCCAAATCCGCGTAGAGTCGGCTTGTTCGATTCGCTGGCGCTGAGTAATTCGATCAATTTTTTTTGAGGGGACAACTTTGGTCTGTTGGTTGGTTGTAGGTTTTCGTCCTGTTTCGGTTGGCTCTTTACTATATGAATCATAAATATTCTGTCTCTTGGCTTTTTTCGCATGGTTATCCTTTAATGGTTTACTATAATCTGATGATCTGCGAGAGAAATTTGCAGATAATGATTTGAATGGATTACGTGTGCTTCCTCCCTCTTGTCTTCTAGAATATGCCTTGTATTCATTCGGGAGCCCGTGATCTTCGATTATTTTGAGACCTACCACAGAATCTTCTTGTTCTGGTGAAATCCGAGAGTGAAGATGCGCAAAGGTTTTAGCTGATCCTTTGACCGCTGATGGTTCTGCATCCAACAACTGATTATTATCGCCACTTGTCACGGGAGTTGGTAGTGCTTGATTTTGATCAGACAATTTGCTCTTTTTACTCGTCGGTTCAGCGTCGTCTTTTGAATTATTGGATGAACGATATCGAACATGCTTTGCGACGGATCGCGGGTTTCTCAAGAAATGGCTTGCATCAATGTTGCTGTTTTTCTCGACCAAACGAGGATCTTCTGTAGTGGTTTCTGAAGTGGGCTCTGATTTTCTGCGCCCATGGTCAATATCCTTTTTATGCCTGTCTTGTTCCATACTAAGCTTGACGCTTGATAGTTCTTCTCTTGTTTTCTTGAACTCACGCTGGAAGTGATCTTTCATGAGCTCCAATTCAGTCTCTTTTCTACTAATCTCGGCTTTGTAATACTCCTTCACTCTTTCAAAGGACTCTTCTCGCCTTTCAAAGTCGTATTTTTGCCTGCTCATTTCTGCATCTACTCGTACTTGCTCAGATTGTGCTTCGAGAATTTCAACCTGAGCCTCTGCAACTTCCTCTTGTAGTTGTAATGCCGTTTGCTGGAGTTTCAATGCACCCAGGCGAGTTCTGGCGAGAAATTTCCGTGCCGAGTCCAACTGAGATTGGAGAGGTTGGTTTTTCTGTGCAGTATATCTTGCGAATATCTGTGAAACTTCATCCAAATGCGAAGGCAGATTTTCGTATTTCTCCTCCGTTGATTTTGTTGGTGTTGATCTTTTGCGAAAGATCAAAGTTGCAGTATCTTCCATCTCTGACTTTGAAATGCACAGGGTGAAAATATGGGATAATTCGGTCTGTGCCGTGGCACTTACATTGGGGCTAGAGTCTCCATCGACACCGGTCCCAAAAATCCACTCTAGGCAGGAAGCAAGTTGTTCGAGTTTTCGACGCTTGATTCCTTGCTTTCCTTGTATTGGAACAATCTTCTGATCCATTCCATTGCATATATCGCGGAAAATTTTGCACAGAAATAAGGCATTGCAATGGTCGACATTAAGTCCTTGAGCGAAAAAATTGAAAACTCTGTCATCGTCACTGCTCACTTCCAGCAGTTCTTTTGTTTGTGATGATGATATGTTATCCAGTGCAACAATATATCTCTTGAATGACACAAAAGTTGACAGCAGTTTATCAAGATCCAAGTGATGGAACGGGTCATCGTTTTCATCTGATTCACTAATCACTTTTGCCTCTTTTATTTCATCGATGCAATCCCCAATATCAGAAGAAGTCAGCGTGAACTCTTTGCCGTGGTCGTTTTTTATCGTCGCATGCCTACAAGGTTGCGCAGCAACGACCGCTTTGTCGTATTTTTTTGCCGAGCTCAATGATTTTTGTGTGTGACCTACACCTCTGTCAGGTGGACTTTTTATCTGATTGCTTTCGCGCGAGCATGATGCTGAAGGCTGGCCAGCTGGTAATTCTTCTGTACGTGCCAGATTAGACTCTAATGCTTCATCCTGATCATTATCTATGAAAGAATTTGGCAATGAATGCTTACGGGTTGTCACATGGTGCATCCCTGCGAATAGCGCTTCGTTTCCTTTTGCAGTATTGACCTGATCATTGTTGGGTAAAAGTGGAGATGGATGCTGACGAGCGGGCAATACCTCTTGATCCTGGTTAAAAACAGCTGAATTATTCTCTTTTGCTGTGTTGCTCTGCTCCTTTTTTGTTGAATCTGCTGGTGTGTGTTCATCAACGGTGCACTCGTCAACTTTTTCTATGATATCTTTGCCCTCGATATATGTAGGTAAAGCCCCAAATGTATGATGGCGAGGTAGAACGAACTGTGTCCCGTCTACAAACGACTCGTCATCCTTAATTGTGTTGTTGTTCTGATTGTTTGTTGGTGAACTTGCCAATACAGGCAGACCGGCAACATCTGACCCAGTTTCATGCAATATTGACTCCTTTTCGTGAACTGAACTTTTGCATAATGTTTGATCTGCGCTCATATGTGAATTGTGCATTGGTTGGACCCTCGTCACGAGATGTTCCCGAGGAGGTTGGAAACTTCTTTGACCGATGACGCCTTGGATATGGTCCATCTCCCCTTCCGCGCCGGTATTTGATAACAGGTCATTTGATTCATCCGAATCTCTAGTCTTTTCTTCGCATTTGTCCATCAACAATGGTGAGTAAAATGCTTGCAGCTGAATTGGAGGCGCGACGGTCTCTTCGTCGTACTCTGTTTTCCTGGGAGATTTGCTGTCGGAAAGGGCTTGCGAAAGCGACGGTGTAGACAACACTGGAGATGCAACAAAACCAGATGATCCGATTTGTTCCCCTTCGTGTCTATTGTCATTTCTTTCCTTTGTTTTGTCACTTGGTTTTCGAGCCGTGGTCGGCGCCACCTGATATGGGCCCTGCGCTGCGGCCATTTGTTCAGTCGTACTAACTATGACTTTGGCAGGTCCGACATTGTTGTGTGTGGATTCTGACAGAATCAATTCCCCACGCGCCGAGTTGCTATCCCCTATTGATTTACTAAAGTGGCAATTATTTTCTCTGCTTTCGCCGTCGCCTGTGATGCTACCTCCTCCGTGGCTTTGACGCTGTTTTAAAAGTCGCAACTTTCGTTCCTTCTCTTTTTTTCTATGAGATGGGAGTGATTTGATAAAGCTGCTACCCTTCATGACAGGGTTGTTTTATTCTATATTGAGCGGGGTCTTACCCGATATCGGTGCTCTGTTTGGATGGGGTTAATGGCGGTGACTCTAGAGTGGCCATTATAATTTATCAACTTCCATCGTCGTTGTTGTCATCTGTTGTCATTGTTGTTGTGGACCTTTTGATTGTCGCGCCATTTTTTTCATGCTAATCTACTGCGGAATCAATATGTCCCCAGGTAGATAGACATGGAGATGGCAAAAAATATGTTAGCAGCAGATGAATCCAAAAGAATCTATGGATCATTGAAACACCTCTGAATCATCTCAAGGTTTGTTAAATTTTTGTTGTGTGTAACCTTCTGTCAAGGAGGCATGTGCAACATTTTCATCTGAGCATATTCCTCACTATTTTTGTTTTTGCGATATTGTGTCATGTGAAGCATATATCAGCTCGCAGTCGCAGTTGCACCTGTGGTTGTAATTGTATTGAGAAAAATAGATAAAAAACACTTCTCTATTGTCAACTTGATCTTTAATATTATTATTAATAATATCAATTAAAAAAGTAAATAGGGGTTGTATATGTCACTAAAAATGGCGCCGATAATATAGGTGATGAAAGGGTCTGTAACGGTATTGGTATTGAATAGAGAATCATCAGTATAATGTTTTTTGTTTATGTGCAAGAATAGCAATAAAAAAACATACAAAAGTGAACAAATACTTGAAATTGAGCTTTTGTCATGCAATTTTGCAATATGAGTATTCAATAATACAGTGCTACCACGCAATAGGTGACATGCTGTGTCAGCTAGGAATCATGTTCCTTGTGAATTCCCCCGAATTCCGTTACTTTCCTCCATCTACGTAGGATTCCCTTACTTTTCTGCTGGGGGAAAGTAACCCCGGTAACCAAAAGTAACCAAAAGTAACCAAAAGTAACCAAA
>JALLAR010001286.1:0-11211 GCA_036939335.1 Conticribra guillardii
ATGTACATACGTATGTATTTAAATGTGAAGGGGTTCGAAATAGACACTCAATACATACGTTTTATAAGCTATTTCGGTTTGTTGCAGGGCATTGAACCAGATTGAACCCATGAACCATCGTCAACGAACTCATCTTTAACATTAGTTGGTCGACTGCGCTTGCCATACGGTGTGTGCCGCCATTATCATTCTATCGTGTGGTGCAATAGTATCTAGATACGTGCTTGTATCGTAGTACGTCCCGGCAGCTGGTGAGCCCCCGCAATAATAATCACATTATCATTATGAATTATGTTTCATCCCCGGCTGAATTGTTGCGCTCCATGTCATTCATTGGCGTGCCCATCGTGCGACACTCACTCATTGGATCCAGTCAAGCGCCAAAAGTCACGCGTAGGTTTTGCTTACTGTGCTGAGAATCTAACTCACAAACGACAAGGTTCGCTGTTTGAAAATTACCAGCTTTTGTGTCATTGTTGTTGCGTGCTTTCCCTCTCGAGGCCTGTCTCTTTGATCAGAGTTTATTTCATAAAAAAATGTGGCACAGTGGAGGGGATGGCATTGCCGTGGTTTTGCTTCTATCAAGACATATTGTTATCATTTTTCTGTCATGTCAACTATTTATTTGTTATTGAACAACATTTTTTTTCAATCTGACCTGATTCCATCTTTTTTGTGAATACACTGTTTATTTTTTATTGTTACTGCGGTAATTCATTATTATGCCACGATTTTATATCGCTTCCTCACACATTAATTCTTCTTTGGGTTTTACTTGATTTCTAATGTTCGTAGAGTATCATATAACAGCAGTTTGCTGATTTAATACTTGCTACAATATCATTCAATATAATATTATCAAACAGACGGAGAAAGATAATCACAAACCATCATCAACTGGAAGGACCGACAATTTTACAGAGAAAAATAAAACAATCAAATTACAAATATTTAATACAAAATATGTTGTCCAAGGTGGCATTTGCACTATTGTCATCTATGATGATGACACCAGCGGCATCATCCTCAGTCACACCCCACAAGGATAATTCCAAATCAAACGCGCAACATGGATTCCAAAACGAGTACTACTCACCGAAACAACGAAACACGCAACAACAAGAAGAAGATGATCGCTACGAAATCCTCCCCTCCAACATTATTCTCGCCCGCCTCCAATCGCTAGCTGCCAAATATCCCACCTTCTCCACCCTCACCACCACCCAAGAATGGTTCAATCTCCCCCGTGCCGGAAACAGCAACGACTGCGTCTACGATACTACCTATCCGTCATCCAACGGAGACGGTTGCAACAATTACGTATTAATCCTTCAAGATAAGGAAGCCTATCCCGACGATGCCGATGTCAAACTATCGGGAGATCAAGAATTGTATCTTTCCCAAGAGGGGGGATGGTGGAAGGATGAATCCCTGTACGATGCCCAGGATGGGGAGGGGAAGAGCGGATGGAAGTACGTTCCGGATGTGTTTTTATCGGGGTCAGTTCATGGGGATGAGCGTGTGGGACCTACGTCGTTGGTGGAAATGAGTGAATTGTTGCTCGAGTCGGCGTATTGTGAATCTTTGCCTCGTATGAAGTATCAGCCAAAGATGATGGAAAGTGCCATCGAGGGTATAGCAGA
Source organism: Conticribra guillardii (assembly GCA_036939335.1). Lineage (NCBI taxonomy): Eukaryota > Bacillariophyta > Thalassiosirophyceae > Thalassiosirales > Thalassiosiraceae > Conticribra > Conticribra guillardii. The sequence continues at coordinate 1,644 of JALLAR010001286.1, forward strand.
AGAAGAAGAAGAAGAGGATGGATCGAGGGGATCAAGCGATGAAGAAGCTGCTCCGAACGATCAAATCATGAAATGGAAGGAGGAACTCACGACCGCACAAACCTGCCGACAATATCTAGCAACCAAGGGGGTCACCCCCCCGCTTCGCAAGTGGCTCGCACGCCTCGTCTCCACTCGTCGCACCATCGTCATTCCCACCGCCAACGCACTCGGATACTCTCGCAGTCAACGTGCCGAAGATGGCATTGATCCCAATCGCGATTTTCCATTCGATATCCCACCTTCTCAAGACGACCAATGCATGCAAACCATTGCGGGACGGAGCATTAACGAATTGTTTCGGAGTCATTTATTCCCCATTGGATTGACGTTTCATGGTGGAATGGAGGTGATTGGATACGAGTGGGGGGCTCCTACGTATTTGAACAAGGTGGCTCCGGACGAGGTGGCTCAGAATACGATCGCTAGTGCGTATTCGAGGTATGCCAATGGCTTTCCTAATCACCAGGCATATGATTATGGCACCATGAATGACAAAGTCTATTACGTGAGGGGGGGTATGGAAGATTGGGCTTTTGCAGGGAGCTGGGACCCAGATCGGGTGGTGGAATGTCGGCCGAAAACATTTGGAGGAGATTATCCACCGGAAAAGACGAGATATAACAATTCCACTCTTAGAGCGTTCAATATGTTGATTGAAACGTCAGATATTAAAAGTCCACCGAGGGATAGTTTGGGAAAGAGGAGTCAACCGCTTATCAGTAGCGATGGTAACGAAAACGGTCATATTGCAAGGAATATGAGGTTGGCGTTATTAGCAATGGATGTTGTGGAGCCATATGTTTCAATTCAAGGTGTTGAAGACCTTCAGCTGGAAGATGATGATGTGGTCCCTGGTGTCAATTTGAGGAGATACAATGAAGGATCGCATTTTGAAAATTCAAGAATGGTGTGGGTGCCCCCAAATAGAAAGAACTTTAGGATTACTTGGACAGTTGGAGGGTCATTTGATATTGACTTTACCGAAATTGTTTATGGCCCTTGGGATGCCCTGCCTCAGTATCTCGTGGGACAAAGAGATGGGTTTTACCCATCAATGGAAATGATTGAATCTGTTGCATCTCATGAGTTCAATACTATTTTGCCATCTAACATCGACAAGACACATCAAGGAAGATCAAACTGGCACGAGGAAGGACCATTTCCCGCCTCCAGTAACAATGATATTTTGGGTCCATTTTTCGAGACAATGATCGACGTTTCTAAATACCCTCCTGGAATGAAGCTTGCAATTTTTGCCAAGGCCAAAGTTGACAAGGCTTGGCTAAATGTCTCTCCTAATGTGGGTCCACCAGGGCATAGACCTTTGAGTCACATTGTGAATGCACGCACAAACCCATCTTATTTTGCATCAAATGCGGGTAAAGTTATCCGCGGCCGTAAGGACAGTTGGTGGTATTCAGCTCCCATCACACTGGTCATGGGAACAGATGGGGAAGGGGCATGGATGAAGTCTGAAGCAATGTCAAACAATGCTCCATTAAGTGTATTTGATGGGAAAGTTAGAGCAGTTCACATTAATTCAAGGGCGGGAAGTGTTCCAAGCTTGATGAAGATGATGATTCGTGAATCATTTCGTGAATCATTGGGAAATAATTTTTTTGGGAACAGGGATGTGCCTTTGTCATCATCAGGATCATCAATGCCTTGGATATTGGGAGCATTATCACTACTATTGGGAGTATTTGGTCTTATGGTGGTGCTAAGACGTAGAAAAATGTATGCCCACAGGAGAAGGCTGGAACAAGTTGCAGATGACGACGATGGTTTCTCAGTGGAAATTTCTGATGCAGGCTATCACGACGATGTTAATACCAGCCTTGAAAGCATAAGAATCGATTGACAATCAACGGATTCCATTCCTCGCCCTTCTACTCAGATAAATGCATGGAGGAGGAAAGGTGTGCCCACATAAACATAAATATAAATAATTAATTTGTATGCAAGTGATCAAGATTCTGTTTTTTATGTCACTTTATCTTTACGCTAGATGCAACTCATGCTTTTTGATAACGGATCATGCACACTATTATTATTATCAGTGAATGAATTATGCATACGAGATACGAAAAGGCGAAATACAAAGGAACTGCCCATGTATCTTAAATTTACCCCGCATCCGTCATGCCATCTTATTGATCCAGAGCATGGACATCTCCAATCATATCAATTAGCAAAGCATCATGCATTGGGCAGACCTTTAACCCAATTGAAAATGGATGGCAGCGAAATAATTCATTATTGTAGTGTGCAGCAATGCTTTTCTTTTTGCATTAAAATATTTTTATATTAAGGGGGGGTGTAGAATGGAAAATCACGATTGACATCAATGCCATTTTCTTCTAGCTCTTTTCGCGCGAATATTCCTTGTTCCCGACTTATTTTCTGATCCTTCTTTCAGCTCACCACCGAGTAATGTAAGTCAATGCAAAGTTCTGATCAGACATGCAGAGATGAAGATATGTAACATTTTGGCAAAGTGTAACGATTGCTTTGGTGACGATCTTATGGGTCTGCATTGAATGGCAATGCCCCTGAGGAAGTGAACAACGAAGTTATCTACCAGGAGGGAAAACTAAATTGAAGCGACGGCCCTAGATTCGCCTTCTTGACCTAAAAAGTCGTGCCCAATCCCCGCCGTCCCCTCTCTAACATACAAAATATGGTCCCCACTGGTAGCAACCGACGTAACTCTATTAACACCACGCCGGCTATTATCCGAGATTGTTTCCATCGTCATGAATTCAGGAGCAAGTGGATTGGAAATATCCAAAACAATGTATGCCGAAGTTGAGCCTTGATTCGCCACACCTCCAAAGACAGCCACCATCCTTTGAGAGTTGACAGCCACAGTGAGTGCCTCGAATCCATTAGGAACAGCCTGTACGACAGTGGGCTGACGTCTCCTTCTTGGATCTTGAACAGTAATCGGTCCATTGGCGACGTAGAGGTAGTCACCATCACTTCCATTGTACACGGCACTGACGCATGGAAAGTTGGCTGGGCCAATCACATACCGAAACCCAATAGTGTTCTCCACAGGAAAGTAGTGACGTCGGTTCATCGTCCCCCTGTTCAAGTTGACATTCGCCATTACGATTCCAAACCCTTCTCTGGTGTCTGTACTAAGTGCTGCCAACCGTGGGGATACGAGAGTGACATCTGGATGCCCAATGTCACCAAAGTCTTGATTTCTCACGGCAGGGGTATCGGACAGGACACCCGTGTCAGTATTATAGGAGAATGCAGAAGCTCCTCCGGTGCCACCTGAGACTAGAATTGTGCCCCCCATCGCAGAGATCCCAACATATGGGCTAGAGCTGACACGCCGAGAAGCACATCCAATAAAATTGAGGTCGTGCAAGGAATTCCTGCGATTTGCATTCGTCACGGCCAACTCAAAGGAGCACAGAGTGCCCGAATCGGCAGATATGGCAAAAACAAATGTTGACTCTTCGGAAGATCGCGCTAACGAGTCCGGGTCCACCGTGACGTCGTCAAAGCCGGCCACATCCGACGGTAGACCCGAGAAGTTGTGAGTAAACTCGGTCGGATTGGAATTGTTGGCATCATAAGTTATGAGCTCTTGCTCAACATTGGCAGCAGTGGCGATGGCGACGCCATCTGATGTGATTGCGAGGTTACGCGCGTGTGTATAACTGATGCCTGAAAGAAGAATTATTGCAACGGAGAAGATCTTCATTTTTAAACAGCGTGGGTTTGATTTATGTTATTATGGATATGTTGTGATCTTGAATAGTACAGCAGTGATATGAATGATAGTCGTATGATATTCTTTGTCTTGCAAATAATAGTAATAACGGCGCAGGCAGTTCTGAGATGTTTGCCATCTTGCCATAGTCATAGTCTGTCATAATAATAAGAGACAGAGAGATATTATGTCCTGAGTTTTCTAAAGGTATCTTTTGTTTTCAATAAAGGGCCTTTAAGATCCCAAACCACCTGTAGATGTTCACGTAGGATTCAGTATTACATTTTATAATTTCCAGATCTTCCTTGTATGTTCGCGCGACCCGCCTGGATCTATCCTGGCGCGACCTCTGTAGGAATTTTAGGGTATCTTTTGCTCACGGAGGATTTAATATAAATAGTACATAGGTACATCATACATCATAGCTACCTATCCGCTACCTAGGTAGTCCTCTCTCTAGAGAGAGAGCGAGAGTTCAGACCTCTCATTATGTCTATTATTTGCTGTAAAAAAAAACTCTCCATAACTAGTAGTAGTATGATGTAGTATGGTAATCATTATTTCATTTTTTGCCTTTAAAGTGCTCATAAAATAAAAAACCTTTCATCATCATCATCATCATCATCATCATAATGAAAATCGCTCTTTTCCAGCTAGCAGCAATCGCTCTGCTCCCCCAAGGCTCCTTCGCTCGCGAAGAGGAGCAGCCCATCCTTCGCGGAGCCATTTCGGTGAGATCTGTCGGAACCTATTCATCTGTTTTCTGTTTTTTCCACTTTATACCGAGTGTTTGAAGCCGTTATGATGCGCTAAATATCTTTCTGTTGTGGCTCGTAATATTTGCATCGAAGTCGAAGGTATCAGCCGCTCTCGGCAACGGCATCGCTCTCAGCAAGGACAACGACGATTACTACAAGTACAGCAAGGGCAATAACCGTGGCAACAACCGCGGCCGCAACCGTAACTTCAACGGCAAGGGCGACGATGACTGGTTCTACTACGGCAAGGGCAACAACCGCGGCCGCAACCCTAGCCGCAGAAACGGTCACTTTGGCGGCAAGGGCGACGATGATTACTACGGCAAGGGCAAGGTTGATGAGGTTGAAGTAGGCGATGCTCTCAGCAAGAACGACGATTACTACAAGTACAGCAAGGGCAATAACCGTGGCCGCAGTCATAGCAGCAGCCATAACTTCCGTGGCCGCAACCGTAACTCCAACGGCAAGGGCGATGATGACTGGTTCTACTACGGCAAGGGCAACAACCGCGGCCGCAACCCTAGCCGCAACCGTAACTTCAACAGCAAGGGCGATGATGACTGGTTCTACCACGGCAAGGGCAATAACCGCAGTAGCAGCCATGGCCACAGAAACGGTCACTTTGGCGGCAAGGGCAAGGTTGACGAGGTTGAAGTAGGTGATCATGGCAGCAGGCAGCAGGGATGACGACGACAGGCGTTCCAGCAAGGGCAATAACCGCAACCGTAGCGCTGACAAGCCAAACTCTGCCGACAAGCGTCAAGCCCAGCGTGATGAGCGTCGCGAGAAGTCAGGAGGAAGCCGCTCCCATAGGGACGAGGACAACGAACGTCGCCGCAAGCAGAAGCAGAACAGGAATAGCGGACGTGGCCTCCCCTGCGTGGATGATCCCGACTGCGATGACGATGCTGTCAGATTGAGTTATCCTTTCAGAGGAAATGGCGATGATTACTACTATTACGGCTTTGACGATGCTGTCAGCGTCGGTAACGCATCTGCTTGATCCAGAGCATGGACATCTCCAATCGTATCAATGACCAAATCATTATGCATGTTGAAAATGGATGGTGGGAGCGAAATAATTCAATATTGTAGTGTGCAGCAATGCTTTGCTTTGAATAAAAATGTATGTTAACATGAAGGGATGTAGAATGGAAAATCATGAATGACACCAATGCCATTTTCTTCATGACGTACTTTTAGCAACATATTTCAATTTCCAGCACCATTGCTAGATAGCACCTTTTTTTGACTTTAGTCCCACATCACCTTCTTGGACTCGCCACATTTTTTCCCTCACTCCCCTATTATTATTATTGTTGTCATCACCATCATAAAACAACCCCCTCTCCCTCCAACAACAGAACTGCCTTCGCAATCACTTCCTTCTTCATTATGTTTTCATCAAAGATTACAACTCTTCGCAGTACAAGTCTTCTATTTTGCCAGCCGTTCAACGTTGCTGTTTCATCCCCTTGCCACAGCACCAAAGCAAGCACAGCACCTTCATTTTTATTTTAAAATGAATAGGTAAATGTGACTGGAAATAATTTGTGTTAAAAAAAAACAATGATGGTGTTAAAAAAAATGGATTAATATGGCATGATTTCTCTTCTAGCTCTTTTCATAAACATTTCATGTGCTCGCTTATTCTGATCCATCTATCAATTGTTTCAGCTCACCACCGAGTAATGTAAATAAATACAAAGTTCCGTTGAGACTTGAGACGTGCAGAGTTGAAGATATTTAACATTTTGGCAAAGTTTCATGATTTCTTTAGCCCCATCACAGTCACAGAGATTCCAACATATGGGCTAGATCTGACACCCCGAGCACACCCAATAAAATTAAGGTTGTACGAGGAATTCCTGCGATTTGGATTTGTCCCGGCCAATTCAAAGGAGCACAGAGTGCCCTAATTGACAGATATGGCAAAAACAAATACCAATGTTGACGCCGTCAACGACGGAGAAGTGGTGAGTAATCTTGGTTGGATTGGAGTTGTTTTGGTATCATTAGTCATGAGCTCTTGCCCAACATTGGCAGCAGTGGCATTGGCAACACTATCTGATGTGATTATGAGGTAACGCGTTTGTGCATAACTGATGCTTGAAAGAAGAATTATTGCAACAGAGAAGATCTTCATTTTTAAACAGTGTGGGTTTGAGTTTGATTTATGTTATTATGGATATCTACTCTTGATTATGCTGCAGTGATATGCTTAGTCGGGAATGCCCCCATGTCCTGAGTCCAAAAATCCACTGGGACATTACCAGGACATGTCCGAGACACGTCCGGGACAAGTGCCGTTATCCTAGGGCTCACCAGAGGGCGCATGAATTGGGGGACAGGACATGTCCAGGACACGAGAGGACATGCATACTTATTGGTGACTCAGACCATACCATTTGCTCCAGTGGATACACAAACCATGATTAGTATGCACAAGTGTACTAAAGCAGGTTTAAAAAAACTTTGAAAGAAAAATCTTTATTTTGTCAGACAAATTTTGTTAGACAAGATGGTGGTCGGTGGTCAGGTGCCACTCATGACTCAGAAACAAGGACACGCCCAGGACATGGGGCATGGGACTCAACAGGCCAGTTGTCGACCGCGTCCCCAAAAAATACCTGTCCACGCTCAAATCCAGGGAATATGATATGTCCGGGCCATGTCCAGGCCATTCCCGACTAAGGTGATATGAATAATAGTCGGATGCATTAGATGATATTCTTTGTCTTGCAAGCAATAGTAATAGCGTCGCAGGCAGTTCTGAGAAGTTTGCCACATTGCCATAGTACATCATAATATTTTTGAGCTACTATTGTTTGTGTCCTCTAGAGAGAGATATGTCCTGATTTTTCTACAGGTTTCTTTTGTTTTGAATAAAGGACCTATAATACCCCAAACTGCTTGTGGACTTTCCCGTAGGATTCAGTATAACATTTTATAATTTTTGGATCTTCCTTGTAGCTTGCACATATTTTATTATCTGCTCGTGTGACCTTTCTCGTTTCTTTTTGCAATTGGCTGTGAGATAACACATTTTTTTTCCAAATGAGTCAAAATTAGAGAACTGATACTACTACCCCACATCCAACAAGATTATATCATAAAAGAATGGTGTCCAACATGCAATCAAATGAGTCAACAAAGAAATTTGCATTATCCTACAACCATGTAGGGTGGAGCCGGTACGGCAGTACTCCATCCTACAATGGCTGTAGGATTAGGGCTTGTTCTGGGAATTGTCCCTAATTTTTCCTCGTGTTATTTATGTAGTAATGTAGGATATCAAAAGATCCCTTGATGTACTTCATTATTATCCTACATTGATTGTAGGAACATGCCCTTTGCTGGACAATCCAAAGTATTATGCCTTTTTGCGGTTCGCAATGACCAATTTACGATCCACATGTTAAAATCATAGAATATTCTACATAAGTAGAGTAGTACGATATGATGAATGTGAGAAGTATTTACTATGGTACTACCATATCTAAAAACGTTTCTGACAGAAGATGATGATGATGGACAAAGCTTGCGTGCTCCTTGCTCCTCACCTCGAGACTCGAGACACAAAAATGAAAAAGTGTCGACGACGCGAGGACACCAACTTCTTGGACTGGCCATGCCGCCCGGTCACCACGAGTGCCAACAATACTATGACGGCTCCCCACAAGTCATGGGTGCCCACTGCGCTCTCTCACAGTCTCCATCCCCTTGTTGTTTCGTTGGCAGGCCCACCCACGCCATCATCAAAAAATAACAATACCTTTCCCCCCACGCAACCTGTCGTCGACCGGGTCCTTGTACGCCATGCCCAGTTGCTGCTCCCCCCCCTCCTCTCGTCATTCTCATGGTGACCCCTTCCACATTATCAATCCGCAATACACCACTGCAAAATACCATTCAAATCTAACGCAGTCACGATAAATAAGGCAAAATCAATGGAGAGAGACAAATACTGTGTTTTTGCCGAACCGATCAATAGGGGAGATGGTAGACCCAACAATCAACCACAATAATGAGTGCAACAGTACGCAGTCTGTCACCCCACAACAACAATGCAAAACATTTTTTTCTAAATGGAGGTATGTGTATTATTACTAATATTCAAACAACAATCAACATCAGATAATATCCATTCTGATTCAAACTCAACAATCAGCAACAAAAAAATCAGTACGATATAGGGATATGGAGGGGGGCATAACAATCATCTTACATATTTATATTATGTTTACGTTGGTCATATTATTTGTATACTACTAATATTTCATTCGTTTTGGTAGTATTTAATTTACTTTCTTACTTGCACAAATATTCTGCTTCATTATTTGATTATTTATCATATTTTTTTTGATTAAAGATCATTTCCCCCATTATCATTGTAGCCCTCTCTGGTGCCAAGTTGCTATCAACTTGTAACCCGAGCATTAATCTGCGATCTTACACAATCTTGGGTATCGGGTCTCGCTCGGCCCAAAATAACAATTCTTGGGAGGAAGTTTTGTCCTAAAAACAATTCTCGTACTAAAAGTTACTTTATTGTTAGTACATTTATACATACTTTGTTTCTATGTTATCGCTTGTAGATACATACCACACGTACATTCTACTACTACTCTTAGTACCTACCCCATCCTACAATCGTTGTAGGATAATGCTCGCCACTTATAAGATGTTAAGCTTAAGCGTACATTTTTCAGAGCATATTCTATGGCAATCACCAATCACTTCAATTGTTGACAAATGGTCTTCATTGGTTGTATTTATATACCACCAAAATGTGATACAATATCTCTCTTTCTGTGGATATTTCTTTGCACTTGTTATTTTTCCTTACTAGCCCTAGAAGTAAAAATATAGTAGTGCTCTAGAGAGCTATATACATAAAATAAAAAACAAAGAAATATGAGTGTAAATGTAATCATATTCCTGAGTCTCTGTCTTTCTTTCCACTAGTAGGGGGTCCGGCCAAAGAAAAGTGATATTTTTAAATGACTTTTTTGCATTTTTTTTTTTTCAATATTAC
>JALLAR010001287.1:0-10413 GCA_036939335.1 Conticribra guillardii
TTGTTAGTTGCTCTTGCTCCTTTTACGAATTCGAACCAATTGTCGTATTCGAACACCTCACCATTATTCCGGATACTCCATCACACAAATCTTGCACCTTGCACCAGTTCTCTGGTTTCCATTCAAGAGCCATGTAAAAGGCAGACCCATAGTGATCCAATTGCTGACTAAACCATACCATCTAATCATAGACTCGTCTACGCAGATTTTTTCTGACAAAAAGTAGGCATTTGAGTGATGGTGGTTGAGATTTTCTACAAAGTCATTGACAAGAAGCCACAGGTACTAGTAGTTGGCATGATCCATCAATGGATCTCTTTGGGCAGGCTGACAAGAGAACCTTAGTGCTGACCAAATGTCATCCCAACGGTGGCGTGTCATCCCTGTTTCCCCGAAGTAAAAGGATGGTTGATACTTCTTGTATGGGACTCTTGTCGTCCAGCAATCCTTTTGGTTGCAGATGCAAAGGCGTGTAATCAACACCAATATGCCAAAAAAATTTCAGCATCTCTCCTCCTGTGATCAGTGGAACTGCCTGTCTTTTCTTCCTCGGCTCATCATTTGTGCGCTCAATCATTAGCTTTGTTTGTGATTGAGGGAACATGCTGCGAAATGCATCGAGTCGGGAAAGATTCCTCCCTGCATCTGTTCCAGGAAAAATCTTCTCATCCCCCCCAAAGTTGTCATAGACATACCACATACCATTGCCTTGATTGAGTGTGCTTGAAATGGCACATGTTGTCCTCGACGGCGAACAGTTTTATTTATGTGCGTACGTCCTAAAAAAAGTCTTAAATAAATCATGCTCGAAACCAAATTTAGTCTTTAGCCATAATCCTGTTAATTATAGGTCATTATGTCTGATATCACAAAAATTATGACCAAAAACTTATTAAATTAACATGTCTGACAATTTACGGATTTAAATTCTGATGTTTTTAGATTTTAATTTGATTTTATTACATAAGTATTACTGGTACATTCACGAGCGTACGTAATCCTTTAATATCGGAATTGAATTTTGAAAGACATATATTGTAAATAATACTATCCTAAATTACAGAATTAATTACTGCGCATCGGATAATATTATCACCTTTGTTCAGATAATTATTACCGCAAGTGGTCATTGAGAGGTTTCAGATGATGGTCTGCATGGTTGTGATGGTCGGTCGTTGGATGGGGAGATGGGAGGCATCACAGTCACGGCTCACCTGCAATGCAACAAGATGTGGTGTTGTGAGAATACCCTGTTTATGATTGTGAAGAGGTAGATAGTTTACAAATATGAGGCGGAGGTTTATAAAAAATGTAAACTTATTTTATCTCTCCGTTTTACAACACATGCGTAAATCTATGTGAGCCGGCATGACATAAATGCTTTTCAACGAATCATGCGCTCAGAGTTTTTTCCATTGCCAAAAGTTGCATACCTACTCATCATCTATTTAGAGTTTACCGGGATCTTAATAGACAATAATTTGACATGCTAGAAACTATTTTGGTTTAATTGCTTGGATAGTATCGTATTGTATTGTTTGAAGTTGTTTACTGGTTGTTGGAGTAAAAATAATGGTTATCCTTATCCCAACTTGCTTTTTGATTTAGTACTTTGGATGAACAGAGGAAGTCCCGAACTTTGATGATGATGTCGTCCTTCCAGATTTTGAATTTTGAATCGATCGGGAAGGCTTTTGTGTGGGAGTAAAAAATACCAGAGGACTTTCGAGTTCCTCTGTCTGGCAAATGCTTTTCTTTCGGGGTTCTGGCAAAGGGCGGGTGTGACTCACTGCAGGACTGCCATGTTTGGCCACCAGCCGACGAAAATCTTAACAAGTAAGATCCAATGACATAATAGTATTGCCACTTTAAAATATTATGGCAGTTATGATGTTCAAAATCAATAGTACAACATAATATTATGATATAAAAACAACTGTATTAACGCACATGCGTAATAATGTATTAGAGCTGGAGTATACTGAATTTAAATCAAGTCCAGAATTAAAATCTCCGTACGTCCAATGGAGGGGTTAAATGAATGAATGATGCGATTCTTGATTAATCTTACGTGGCATGAATTTGGACATGATGACGTAGGAGTAACCTCGTAGAATAGGTGCAATCATAACGAGAGATAGGGCTTGAGATAAGCCAATCTGAATTCAGACATTAATAATAATTGTGTTTCTCCTTGCCATTTCTCTCTCTAGAATCTGTAAGTGTACCGTGGTAGGAGTAACAACCAACACGATCTGGATGTATCCGATGCTAGAGATGATACTCCTATGCTGTATTACGAGCTCTTGTGCAAGCCAGGACACAACTTTCAAAAAAGCATTGTGCACATTATTACCTCTCATAATATCATTATTTTCATTTCACTCCACCCTGCCATCGCTCAATTACCCACATAAACGAACCCCAACCAAATAATCTATCATGGCATCGAAATATCACGCTGCAATTCTGGCAGTCTCCATTGCTTCAACCACCAACAATATCCTCACCAACAATGACGGACAAATAAAATTTGCATCCGCATTACGTAATACTCCCTCTCGTCAATTAGGCAAGAGTGGCAAGAGCAGCAGCTCCAGTAATGATCACGGTGGCGGATGGTATTCTGGCCATTCTCATCACCATGGTCCGCCGCCGCCACCTTGGTGGGGATCGTCGTCGTCGTCGTCTAGCTCTGGTAAATCTGGCAAGAGCTCCTCGAAATCGAGCAAGTCTTCGGGCAAGTCCGGCAAGAGCAGCGAGGCTAAAGAAGTAATGTGGGGCCATGATGGATGGGGCCACAGTCACGGACACAGTCACGGACATGATCACGGCGGATGGAAGGATTCTTCATCCAGTTCTGGAAAGTCCGGCAAGTCCTCTGGAAAGTCCGGCAAGAGTTCCTCCAGCAGCCACGACGGATGGCACAGCGGCGGCTGGAAGGATTCCTCAAGTTCCGGAAAGTCTGGCAAGTCCTCTGGAAAATCGAGCAAGTCGTCGGGAAAATCTGGCAAGTCATCTGGAAAATCTGGCAAGAGCAATTCCAGCAGCGCCGATGGAAAGTGGGTCTGGGTCGAGGTGGACGATGACGCGTGGGGCCACGGAGGATGGAGTGGCAGCGGCTCGTCTGGTAAATCGGGCAAGAGCGGCAGCGGAAGTGGCAAGTCTGGAAAGAGCGGCAGTGGCAGGGGCGACTGGAATGACGACGGCCACGACGACGACGATAGCTGGAACAATGATGGCCACGTATCCACCACGAGAAAATGCACGTCCAACATTCCCAACACCCACGAGGTCGACATTCTCATCAACGCAATGGACCTTTACGCCTCCAAAGAGCACGCATTGCTCGCTCAGTGGACTCGAGCTGCGTTCCACGATGCCGGAACCTACAATCGCAACATTCCAGAGGGCGGTGCCAATGGATGTCTGTTATCTTATTTCCCCATGCGAGAGGAGGACGCCAACTACTTTATGGACGCACCACTTAACACCCTTAAGGCACTCAAAGAATTCTGGCACTCCCACCCAGACACGTGCATGGACATCTCCAACTCTGACATGCTCCAATTCGCCATCTTCTTCGCCACCTGGCGTCAATCTGGAACACCAGGCCTTGATAGCAAGAAGAGATCGATTATGATAGACAAGTTCAAGTGGGGTCGCCCCGATGAAATGGATTGTGATTTGGCTTGGACGGATAATTTACCAGAGAATCCTACGGGGCGTGCATATGGAGGCCCTGTCACTGAAAGGTGTTTGGCTGCTGGAAAGGAGATTAAAGATAAGATGATGGACAGGAATGGATTCACGGCAGAGGAGTCTGTGGCCCTTATTGGAGCTCACACTATTGGTCAAACCCGTCACGTTTTTGGCGCTGATTTGGCTGCCCCATGGATTCAAAATGGAGGTGATGGTATGTATTTCCAGCATTTCATCTTCAAATGCTTTGCTCTTTCTGTTTCAACTTAGTCAAATTGACTATTTCCACTTTTTTATTTCAACACCAAAACAGATCATACTCCCAATGGACCAATATTCGATAACGAATATCATGCCTACTTTGCTGATGAGGTCACTGCCAAGACTGCCCAGGAATTTGCAATAGATCAGACTCCTTTCAACATAGCATTCCCCAACTGGTGGAGAGAAGGAGAACCCGAGAATATCAACTTCTTGGACACTGACATTGTTTTGGGCTTTCCTTCCGTGGACGAATCTGTCCACCCTAGTTTCCATGAATACACTACCAAGTTTGGAAAGAACAATGATGACTTTCTTGATGCATTCTGGTCAGCATTGGATAAAATGAGCAAACTTGGTGTGAAAGCCTCTCTTTCTTCAGCCAAGGACTGTGAATCTCGCTGCAGTGGAGGAGACCTTACACAAGCTCAAACCTATGAACTCAACAAGATGCTCAGAGACGCCTTGGCAACAGCCGAGGATGCTGTGATTGTACTCCAAGACGAGAGGAGGGACGAGATTAAGAACTTAACTACTCAAGTGGACCTTACGACGTGGTATGTTCCCGGTTGGGGTCCTGATGGATGGACAGGAGACTCATGGTAAAGGAAACTCATGTTTTGAATATCAACAAGGTTTTTATCAAGTGAGGCTAATGAAACAAAATGACCGAACCAGCAGCGAAATCATGGTTGTTATTTCGCACATGGGTGGCCATTTTAACCATTGCATATGTCATTTTTGAAAATAACATGATGCATTAAATCAGGGGCAACAGGACAGATAGAATCATGAACAATGAAGTCAGTTGACGCCCCGAACAATTTTAATTCTCAATTGGCATCATCAGTCTCTTGGTTAACGAGATGATGCCAGCTATGAATTTAAGTATCAACTAATAGAAGACAGTAGTCAACACGAGGGATAGAAAATAAATAATAATAAGGTTAGGTTAGGAATTCACTATTTTATGTGCAACTCAATGGCCTCTAAAAACACATGTTGATCATTACTTCTTCTCAATTAGTACATGTGAATGAATTTATCTCATTGTATCCATGAACGGAAATCTTGGTTGAGGTGGAGATACTTGGCATCTTAATGAACTCTTGTTTACTGTTACCACTTGTTTGTTGTGTAACTACTATGTTCACATTTTGTTTTTACCGCATCCAGTTGATGGTTGTTTGTCAGACAATCTGTCAGTGTATATGGTGCCATAGCAGCTTCTAAATGTTACACACGTAAAAAAGGCTATCATGCAATTGACAAGATCTATGGCCAGCTTTTTGAAGAATTCATTCAATCATTACTCATATCAATCGTTTTCAAAAAAGAAAAACCCCTCACCATTTCCTTTTGATGAAGTCGGATTTCTTGGATTTTGAATATGCATCGCGCGCTGTGTGTTGCATTACAACATGCCACGTCCCGTGATTAGGGGTAGTTGCTTCATCTAGACATACTGTAAAATGTGGAAAAGTAGCACAAGAGAAATAATAATTACTCTTTTTAACCTTTTATAACTCTTAGTTCCAGAGTAGCAGCCTGAACAATGCCATATAATAATAATTGATATGACTGATAATTGGCAAACAAACTACTCCACAAAGAGATTTATATTGACGAATATGAATGAAGAATTTTCACAAAAATAAAATAAATTCACGTGCAAAAAGGATGAACATCTTTGCAAACAAGATTGTAGCCTAAATCGACATTTCGTCAGAATCTGTGAGTGGCAATTGCCTTGAGTCATAGTTGGAAGGCAGTGGTGGTGGCGGCGGTGGTGGCACTGTGTCTTCTTCCCCTTCTGAATCAATTTCTGTGTCAATCTCACTATCGTGAGGAACCTCGTTAACTGGTGTCAGAGAACGGTACAGAGATGCTGGAGGAACTCGCATAATGTTGTTGTCCTGTGCTTCTTCAATTTCATTGTCATCATCTTGGGGTTCTTCAGGGAAGAAGTCTTGGGCTTCATCAACCCCTTGAGGAGATGTCAAGGCCCCCAATTGCTTTTTGTTTATGCCATCTTGAGGAACTGGAATGAAAGTAGTGTCACTCAATCCCTTGTTACAATTACAGTACATAGATGCGCACTTGTGGACATCTACTGTACTTGCAAATGGATCATTACCCATTGCACCGAGGAAGCGCCCTTCATTATCTGTGTTAGTAGAAACCAATGAAAAATCATCATCTAGAGGAATCATAGTGTCCTTGCGTCTCCTGCGCCTGGCGGCGAGTAGAGCAAGTGCAGCAAGTGCCGCGGCTAGGGCAGCAATTCCAATCATTGCCCCAGCGCTAAGTCCTTCCTCGCCAACAACTGCAACAGGAGCGCCAATGATGGCAGCAGCACCATCACAACTTCCAGCAGATCCTGTGTAGTGCACTTTTTCTACTCCATCAACTTGAGAGAAATCTGCCCCTTCCATGCTGGATTTGATGACCTCGTTGTAGTCGCAAGAAGTCATGTCGTCAGCAGATTGGTAGAAGCTCATTTCGCCCTTGATCACAGTACAATCATTGCTGCTGTATTCTGAGGAACAGACCTCATCATCTGCAAGATCAATGATGACGAGATGTTAGCCGTGGACTATAACACAAACAAAACTACAAAAAATAAAGTGGATTCCTCTTACCTTTGACCATATCTGTGGGAGCTGCTGAGATTCTAGTCACACTATCATAACCGCCAGAAGCAGTTACAAAGTCACTCACTGCTGTCAAGATCTCATTTTCCACAGGTTCAATGACATCACTGGAAGAACTCGATTTGGTTTCAATATTGTAAGTAAATGGAACAAAGACCACACTGCCATACTCCTCTTGGGCGCATTCAACTACCACACCATTATCGTAGCAGACATCATCTCCTCCGCCATATCCACACAATTCGCTCTTCACACAAGTGCTACCACTGGAACATTCCGACTGAGCATAAGGTTCTGAGCAGAAGGTGGTAACTTTATTACACTTCAAATCACCATTCTTGGGAGCGCATACACCCTCGGGATTGATTTTTTTGTCTCCGAGTCCGCAAAGTGAGCTATCCATGCAAGTATAACCATTACCACAATCAGATCGATTTCCAGGCTCAGAGCAATATGTGGTGACGAGACTACATTCAAGTCCATCTTCATCAGAAGCGCAAACTCCCGCGGGAGCATCTCCTCCACAGAGGTTTGCGTCAAGACATTCATATCCTGAGCTACATTCGGCGCTTCCACTTCCTGGAGCAGAACAAAAGGTGGTTATCTCTTCACACTTTAATCCATCCTCCTTTGATGCACATACACCATTGGCATTATCACCATCACATAGGTCCACATCATAGCATTCATATCCATCACCGCACTCGCCTTGAGAACCGGGCTCAGTACAGTACATGCTGACATCCACACAGCTCAATCCATCTTTGGGAGCACAAACTCCAGGGAAATTACCCTTGGTACTGCACAATCCCGAATCATAACACATCTTTCCATTACCGCATTGTCCATCCTTTCCAGGTTCCGAGCAATATGTCTCAACCTCATCATCGCAAGAGAATCCGTGCTTTGAAGCACAAATGCCAGCATGGTGTCCCTCGCCACCACTGCCGTGGCACATATCCTTCGAGAAACAGAATGCACCACCCGCACATTCGGCATGTTTGCCAGGTTCAGTACATTTGGTGGTCACGGAAGAANGAGAAACAGAATGCACCACCCGCACATTCGGCATGTTTGCCAGGTTCAGTACATTTGGTGGTCACGGAAGAACATTCCAATCCACCTCCCTGATGACTTGACAATCCACAAATTCCATCATATCCATCATCATCATTATCACTGTGACCACCACCGCCGCCACCATCGCCCACTCCACAAAGACCAGAGTCATAACATGCCCGATCTTGACCACATTCACCATACCCACCCGGTTCCGTACAATAGGTATGAACCTTGGAACACTCCAATCCACCCTTCTCTCCCCCGCACACACCCACGACACCCCGTCCACCTTCATTGAATGCAGGACACAAAAACTTATCATAACAATTCTCTCCCGAGGAGCACTCGCTCTTGGAACCAACCTCCGTGCAGTAATTGATGTACAAGTCATGAGCGCAGTTCAATCCACCGTTGGAGAAGGTGGGGGCGCATATTCCCGGGGAGGAGGAGTCGGGTTCGTAGTTCGATCCGTTTCCTCCTCCGACGCCGTACCAGCCATCATCGTGGTCTTGATTAGCGGTGTGGGTGTGATCGTGGGAGTGGTAGTTGGATCCATGCCAGTGTCCGTGGCTGTGGCCGTACCATCCTTCGTCGCCGGTTTTGGTGCTCTTGCCAGATTTGCCGGAAGATTTACTTGATTTGCCACTTGATTTGGATCCCTTGCCGGATTTACCGGAACTTGACGATGACGACGACGATGACGATGACGATGAGCCATGTTTCCATGAGCCATGGGAATGATCATGTTCACCACCATGCCATCCTCCTCCGACATCCGTGCTGCTGCTGCTGGTACCGCTCTTGCCGGACTTGCCAGAGGATTTACTGGATTTGGATCCCTTGCCTGATTTGCCGGAACTTGATGACGATGATCCCCACCAAGATGATGGTGGTGGTGGTCCATGATGATCGTGGTCATGATCGCCGTGCCAACCATGATTGTTTTCGTTGTGGTACCATCCTCCTCCGGACTTGCCTGATTTGGAACTGCTTAGTTGACGAAGTTGTTGCTGTGGCTGTGGCTGTTGATTTAATGATGATTCAATCGATTAACGAACGAACGAACGAACGAACGAAGACGAAGAAGTAGGAAATCGAAATGATTAGAAATGATGTATGTATTCAAGAATGTAGAATAATTAACATTGAAGAACGCAATTGCGGCAATTCATCAATCAATGCATAGAACAACAACAACAACAACAACAACAACAATTGAAAATGATTTAAAAATCAAAGAAATAATACAACACGAACAATATAACGGTGTGCAGGCAGAGTAAAAGTCCGCATTCCCAATCATTCAATCCAACAATCAGTCAGTCAATGACAGAGAGACAGAGAGAGCAATGATGGACGGAACCGAAAAAGAGAATACTTGCGTGCCGCAGAAATTGCGTACGATAAGCAGCCACTAGATGATAACCAACGGCGTCACGAAACAAACAAACAAGCAAACAAGCCATCATGCCAACGCCAACCCCCCACTCGCATCCATCCCGCCATTGCCGAATAATTCTCTCTCCATATCTCTCTCTCTCTCTCTCTTCGGCTCCAAGCCACTACGATATGCAACACGCTACAATGTCGTTTGCCGTTGGAAAATGTCGTACGAGTCGTAGTCTGCCTCGAAGCCTCTCGCTCTCCGAGCGTCGTCGTCGTCACCGAAGATGTCTCTTTCCGTTCCTCCTCTCGTCCACGATTCCGCAATCACGGCATCATTTTCCAAATAATACCATGGGTATAATAAAAACTAAACGATGCGGTGGAATCAATCAATCAATCAATCAACCAGCCAGCCAACGAACGAACGAACGCCTGCATGAATGCATCCGAAATTGACTTACTTCCTCGGACGATACTAAAGCAGCAGCGGCAGCAGAAGAAGAAGAAGAAGTCGCCGACATTGTCGCCGTGATAATGACCGCTATTCTCATTTTTGAATTTGAGCTTTTTGTTGTTGTTGCGTTTATTAGTAGTAGTGATTGCAATTGATTGCGATTGCCGTCCGTTTCGTCTCTTTTTTTCTTGGTGCGAATTGTTAGAGTTGTTGTATTGTATTGTATTGTGTTGTGTTGTGTCAATTGCGGATTGTTTCTTGTCGGAGATTGTCCAATTGGATGGTCTATACTTTCTATTATATTGTCACCGCCCGATATTATTATTTATTGGCGTTGATAGTTATATTAATACTATAGACGAGTATTCAACAACAATAGTAGTACTACTTTCAATTGATCGATGGAAGGCAGCGTCAAGAAAGCTGTTGTTTCCACTGCACTGGCAGTATTGTAGGTACTATCTACGCAACGATGAACTTGGGTATTGATTGATTAATCGCCCGTTCGTTATCGATAGTAGAATTGATAGATTAAAATTGACGCCCGTTAGTAGTTGTTGTTCTGTACAATAGATAGCATGCAATTGGATAGTTGGCTCTTGTTGTTCGTGGAACAAGCTTCTGTTGGAACCAAACGACTTGACCGTTCCGTCGATGGGAGTCTTTTTCAGGCACAATAGTGTAATCTATCTGAGCAATGGCGCCTGCGCGGGCGGAATGCTTGTTAGAGTAGAGTATGTTATTGTTGTCGCTTTTGATTCTTGGCAAATTAATACTCTATTCAATTCGGCCAAGCATGTCTCGCCCGGGCAATTTTAATTCTCCACCGTCCGTACTGCCAACAAACGAACAAAGAAGGGCGGCGGGGCACTTCTGGTTTTATTTTCCTTGAGA
>JALLAR010001288.1:0-10213 GCA_036939335.1 Conticribra guillardii
AGCTCCATGCTCACCCGACTCGCCCTCCAAAAGTATGCCGACGAAGCAGCAAACAATTACGGCGACGACGTCGACGATCATTCTGCCGATCAACAACAACAAGTGCAGCCTCCGCCACCGCAACCACAGCAGCAGCAGCAACAACAACAACGGCAACAACAACAATCACAACCCATCTTTATCGATCGCAATGGCGACGTCTTTTCACTCGTGCTAGATTATCTCCGCCACGGCAACGTCATCCTCCCCATGACCGTCCCCTACGAAACATTCCTACGAGAATTAGACCATTACGGCATCCACCACGAAGAAGGGACCATAGAACGCGATTCCTCCTACAAAGCCGTTGTCATTGCCCAAACAACCGCCTCTGCCCATTCCATAATTTCCCCTTCGTTGTTGTTATCGACTACTCCCTCGTGCGAATTGCAAGTGGCGGAGCATCATGAGAAAATTAATCATTTATTGGCGCAGACCTTATCTCTGGAAAAGGCTAATAAATTGGAACAGTTGGCGAATTATTGTTTTCGGAAATATCTACAAGATTATAAGCAGGGATTGACTATTTTTCCTATTTATATTATATTGGATCATCCTTCCAATACTGTGAATGGGGCCAAGACTTTGGATATGGGGGATCTCGGTGTTGGTACTGGGTATGGATCTGGTACTGCTGGTACTGCTGCTGCTGCTGATACATTATCGGAGCCAATAGCAACAACAAAAACAACAACGATAGGAGTGGAGCATGATGCAGACGATGAAATATTTGAAGCGGCGAGTTTGTTGAACGACGATGGAAATTTCGAAGTGTTGCAGAGCTGTTTGTTGAAGTATCGATTGAGGCTGCAAGAACCAAAGAAGAATGATTTGCAGAAGGAAAGGGTATTTTTGAGGTTGTGGACTTTGTGATTTAAATAATGTATGTTGGATGGAATGAATTGTAGTTGATGGGATGATGCTATCAGGTGGCCACATGATTGAATTAGTGGGTCGTTAAGAATTCTCAAGAAAGCGAGCCGCAAGGAGAGTGTGGGGTTTAGGCTCGACGACCAATGACTCTTGTGGGTCTGCCAAGAACTTTTCCTTGTATTGTTACAAGAATTCTCTGCAAGACTCTATCAATTCGAGTTTCGTGGCATTTTAGCTAGATATCATGAATCACGAAGCATGCTCCCACAGCCTTGTGGTGTATTAAAACTGTGTAGAGGGTTTAAAAATTGTGGTGTTGGAAAGAGCCACATGAAGAACATGTTTTGTATTTCTTTTTGTTTTGTTTAAGTCATTGTAAGAATAAATGAAGTTTATTTTTTGTAAATAAAGTAAAATGTGTCAGTAAGTGCTGTTAGTCCATGTGTTTCAAAAGTAGTCAATCTATTTAAAAAATGGACTCCAGGTATAAAGAAGCCCAGTACACAAATTCAACTTGGTACCACATGCTGAATCAACGTCATCCACTTCCCTTGTGAATGTAAATGCCGTGCATTCCATAGATTCCTATTATGGAACATAAAATGCAAAAAATGACTATGCCATAATATATTATCAATGGGGCAGCACTGCTGATGCAACTCTAAGAAGTGCTTGTGGTTCTATCAAACATAAAATACTCTGTACTAGGTTAATGAAATACTCTAAATGATAGATAAAATCAAGTGATGATTGTATTATCAATTGATTTAATCATCTTATGTGCGATGTAGTTGTATAAAGATGAAGCAGATTCCTTCAAAGAAAAAATCTTGATACAAGAATATCATTTTGTTTGTGTAAGCGGTCCCTTTCAGTTCATTATTTGATTGGGTGATCATAATGTGATGATGATTTTTGTGACTCGATGTAGTCTAAAATTATTTCTTGTTGCTGGTATGCCTATTACCAATAGTGATAGTGACTGTAACTAGGCAAGTAGCCAGCCAAAACATGTAAAGGACATGTGATAGAAACTGTGTTTTGAGCAGCATATGTAGTTAATGATATTTAATTGTTGGTTCATTCTCAGTAAAGAGCAGTTCTTTCTCTTTTATTTTATTTCATTCTATCTTTTTGTTTCTTTCATTTGTTGCAGAATCAATGCAACTAGTTGAATATTGGTGTGGAATGTCAAATATCAGGGGGTGGGATTTTTTAATTATATTGAATATGAAGAGTGGAAAATTCAATGTGATGCTTATTAACAACAACATAATCAGATAAATATTACAAATAGAACAGTGATGAGTTTTATCTGAGCTTTCCCGCAGTCCCACCTGGTATGAATTGTTTTATGGAATCATCCTCATCCCAAACAATACTGCATTTTGTTTTTGTTTTTGTTTTTGTGTGACATTGGGACATCAACCTTGACCTTGACCCATTGACAGCAACAGCAGTGCAGGTGGGGCTGGTCTTGCACTGTGAAATTACACACCAAAGAGCTATTGCATTCATAAAAAAATGCCTAGCAGTAATAATTAAAAATGCAATACAAATAATGAAAGGTGTGTGATGTTTTATTAGTTGTAATTGATGTGTATGTTGATATTAGTGTATTGCTGTTATTATCAGTTCTTGTATACGATAATAGTCAGTTGTGTTGTTGTTGCTGTTGTTTTGTTGTTGATTGGTGTTTACTGGTGTTGAATATTTTCGGTTCAATAAAATGCACTTGTATGCGAACGCAACATTATCAGCACCATTCTGAAACCTCTTGCAAAAGAATCGAGAGTTCAATTTTGTGAAAAGTACTTACCACATTTTATGTTGGAATTGTAAGCAAGGGTTTGCTTTAGTAAATACCATAGTCTATTTTCTTGTGATTCCAAGAAAAGTGAACGGGAAGAGGAGTTAAGTGGGATGGATAGTTTTTCATCAGATTTCACGTGTTGTTTTCTGACAAATTTCTGCAAGATTTATATTTATATTACTCTATACGATATTCATCGAGTTGGCTCGCCTGGAAAATTGTGCGCATCTACTACTGCCAATCAGACATACGGTCGGTGGTAGCGCTGTAGAAACACTCATCTCACAAGAGATTAATTTTATCAATGTTCCTGCATCCTGCATGTTCTACGTTTTTACACTGGTTTTACCATACATCATACAGTGTTACCACGCAATAGGTAACACCACGCAATAGGTAACATTCGTTGGGACAGGAAAACATTCAATTCCTATGTATGTAGGTAATACAACTACTTTTTGTCTCTCAATTAGTAACACCACGCGATAGGTAACATATTAATTATGAAGACACCAACACTGCACTGTACACTCTATTTCTAGACTCTACCTCTCTCTCTCTAGAGAGAGTCCGATATTGTAGTACATACGGTACTCGTATGTAGTGTACGTGCGTCGTGCGTAAAAAATGAAGCACGATGCACGATTCTCTCAAACTTGCTGTCGATCGTGGCGAGCTGTTTATCGATCGTGTCGTGCTGTCGTGGATGATTTTTTTTGTAATAAAAGTTCACACTTCACACGCCAAAACCAAGAGTTCACCAAAAGACGAACCTCAACTAAAGAGGCATGTTAGAGGATGTCAACAAAATTGATTGAAGACGCTGTCAGTATGAACAACAAACAACCTCCCGATAAAGGTGGTTCCGAACATCCACTTTCGAGCATTTCCGAACCAAGCGACAATGATGTCCTCTATGGCCGCGGCGGTAGAAACAACGTCCATACAGGAAACAAGCAATTTCTCGACGAAGTAGAAAAATACTACGCCGCGTATAATATAGCTGCAGATAGTTCGCAAAAGTATGATATAACCTTGGACATTGTCAAGAGGTGGAGGGCGCAAGATCCTCCTGGAAGGTTTTTGATGCTGGATGAAGAGGCGAAGCTTTGGTATGATGTGGGGGATCAGAAAGCGCGTTCAAAAACAAGCCAGGCTATGAGGGATGTTGCGACAAAAAAGAAACGTGAGATGCAGGGAAGCAACGGCGCTATTGTACCGACTCGGGAAACTATTGTCATGTCGAGTGACTTTCATGACGAGATCTCAACACCCTCCGAAGCTCCATGTACAAAAAATGGTAGCGCCATAACAGAAATCCCATCATCGTCCAAACGCTCCTCTCCTGAATTGAATCTTCCACTCAAAGGGACACACATCAAAAAAAATATCGGGGGTGTGGGCTCTGTTAAGTTAAACTCCCGCGATGAAGTCAAGTCTATGAAAATAAAACAGGAGTCAAGTGAAAGTGCATCCAAAAGGGCGAAACACGAACACCAGTTCACTCATTCGCCATATTCCTCAAATGGACACATCATCACCAATGCCAAACAATCTACAACAGTAGATCAATGGCTTATGACGCACTTGCCTGATTTGAATCGAAACAATGTTTTGAAGTATTCAGCGAAACTAATTGGACGCGGCTTTGATTCCATTGATGTATTGGATTTGGTTAAAGAAGAGGATTTGGACTTTATGAAGATGACTCATCGTCGTTTGTTACTAAGAAGTCTTCCCAGTGGGAACAGGGAAACGTATAATATAAAAGCTATCCAGGAGTCTTGTGAAAGTGCAATGAAAATTAAACACGAAGAATTACTACATGGTGATCAATCACCACAGCCAAACACCCCCGTGAAAGCCGCCCACCTCGCCATCAAGGACATTTTCGAACCAGACGAAAATGACTGCATGTTTGGCCGCGGCAATAGAAGCAACACCCATATAGGAAACAGGCGCTGGCACGAAGAAATAGGAAAATACAAGGCCGAATATTCAGCAGCCTCGGATGATTCCGAAAAGCTCAAAATAACCAAGGGTATTGTCAAGAGGTGGAGGGCGCGAGGTGGAAGGTTTTTGAAACAGGACTTAAATACAAAGCTTTGGTATGATGTGGGTGATCAGAGGGCGCGGTTAAAGACGAGTCAGGCTATGAGGGATGCGAAAGCACCGCCCATGATCACGTATATTGATGATAGCGGATTCGGACCTACCGTCAAACTAGTCTCAATGGACGGAGTCGAATTCATCCTCCCGTATACCGCTGCCAAAATCTCCCAAACAGCCAAGGATGCGCAGGGAATCGATGGCGATGATTCCAAAGACCCCGAAAAACCCTTAGATGTCAACATTCTCAACGTCAAATCCAAATGCTTAGAGAAGGTCGTGGAATATTTGAATCATTATTTGAAGGAGCCAATGGATGAGATCAAGACTCCTTTTGAGGAGAATACGTTTGAGGGGTGTGTAAAGCAACAGTGGTATCAGGATTTTGTGGTGGGCGTGGATCAGGCAATGTTGTTTGATTTGG
Organism: Conticribra guillardii; assembly: GCA_036939335.1. Taxonomy (NCBI): domain Eukaryota; phylum Bacillariophyta; class Thalassiosirophyceae; order Thalassiosirales; family Thalassiosiraceae; genus Conticribra; species Conticribra guillardii. The sequence goes on from JALLAR010001288.1 coordinate 5,259, forward strand.
TGAAGGCGGCCAATTACATGGTTATTAGTAAGTTTCAAAACTCAGACTGCCGATTGATCGTTTGAGAATCATTCAATTGGCTTGTTCTTGCTTAGTTAGATTCCCTTTCCTGTGGACTTCTTCATCTCAGATTGATGTTTGCGGCATTTGTTGGGATTGATTTTTTGTGTTACTCTTTGGTTTCCTTTTTGTACTGAGATGCACTCAGTTAAGTTCCGCATTGCAGCTCATCATTCATCAATTTCTGCGCCCCTGCTTTTTTATTGTTCCATTTAATTTTGCTGGGAAATTGTCTCAATGACTTTTTTCCGATTGTTTATTCAATTCATTCAATGGACTCTTACCTGTATACAACAAACTTGTGAACTCTACAACCACAGAGCCGTTGATGGATTTGACCTGCTGCCGATTAGCTTGCCAAATCAAGGGGTGTTCTCAGGATGAAATCTATTGCATTCTTGAACCTCTTGGACATTGTCAACCTAAACATGAAATTTGTTCTTTTCTCAACATACAGCCGATAGAGGGGAAGGTAAGGAACATTGATAATAGGGAAGAGCCACAACAACCTGTTCAAACTTTGCCGCAGTGTCCATCAGATGCTGTCCCCACGATTGCCGTGGAACATCCGTTTGATAACATTCAAGATCCTGGCAAAAATGACTGCCTATTTGGTCGTGGCGGTGGAACCAACCACCATGCAGGAAATCTACGCTGGCGTGAGGATGTGATACACTGCAGGCCCGGATATTTGGCAGCCGAACGTGCAGCAAAATCTGGTATAACATCAGGTATAGTGCGGCGGTGGAGGGAGCAAGTTCCTCCTGGGAGGTTTTTGAAGCAGGACGAGGAAACGAAGCTTTGGCACGATGTCGGAGACAGGGAAGCGTATAGAAAAACGAGCCAAGCGTTGAGGGAAGCTTCATCGAAAAAGCCGAAAAATGAAGAAAGAAGATTTGATGGTGAATTTGCTCAAGGTCAAATGCAATTTCCGATGATGGAAGTTGAACAATCGCACACGACATGCCAAATGCGTATACCCATTGTTTCAGAGAATTTTAATGGATGTCCTTCACAACAGCATGAAAATGGCCTCGCTAGTTTGTCACAACCTTCTGCCTTCGTTAGTTTGCAAAAACCTAATGCCAACTGCGAATTAACTCCTCCTCAATATCTTCCTCCATCAGCGATACCTTCGAACATAATATCATATGCCAATGTTCCTACAGCTTCTAGGAATGATTTTAATTGGGCAGACGCCATAGATCGCGAAGGTTACACACATTCCCAAGTTTGGGAGAATCAAGTAAAAAAGATCAAGTGGAACGATCCCAATACAAAGGATGTTACTTTAATGATGAGCCACTTATCCAATGATGAATGGTGGCGGTTAGGGGTCTATGTTGCGACAAACACGCATCTAGAAATAATCAGTTTTCAAGCCTGTAGCCTTACCGATGAAGATATGTCCGATTTTTTCGTGAATGCCAAGCGAAACAGCAGGATCAAATCATTGTGCTTGCAAGATAATTTAGTTAGTGCGGAGGGCATTCAAAGCTTGGTTCCCTTTTTGAAGAGATCTACAGGTCTCTCTGATCTCCACATCAACGAAAAAGGTATGAAATCAGGAGTCTTCGAGCATATCATTGAGGCTCTGGATGGAAATGCTCACATCAAGCAGATCGATTTTCGCGACTGCAGCGTCTACAATATATCAGCATTGGAAAGGATCAAACTTCCCAACCTCGAAATCCTTGATTTAGGTGGCAACGATATTAGCCCGGATGGGTGTACCACCATTGCAAATCTTCTCTGGAATAAGTCTAATTTGAAAAGGCTTGATCTTTCCAGAAATAGAGATGTCATCAAGAATGCAGAGTTACTCGCACAGGCACTTTCAAATAATGATAAATTGACTGTGCTTCGTTTGAAAGGAGCTAAAATCAGTGAAAATGCCTTGATGGCCTTTTTGAATCTTGTATATGATAAAACAAGTGTCGGCAGTATCACTCAATCAAACCATACTTTGACGGAAATTGATCTCGATTATGACCCAGCACACGATTCTATCATTCAGAAAATGCATGCAGCACTTGAAATCAACAAAAACAATGAAGGAAACTCGACAGCTGCAACTCTTGCAAAAGTGACCATAATGCACGAAGAAAAAATGGCTGCTTTTGCTCAAATCTCCGAATCTAGCAACTCAAAACCACATTTTACCCAGGTAGGCAAAGCACGCCAATCACCAGCAGCTTCGAATCTGCCAGAAGAACCCTCACACAAAGTAAAACCAATCAACGGCTCAGTTTTAAATTCAACCTCAAATGAAGACTTTGACAAAAAACCAGCAGCGTTGGTTCATTCTTCATTTGCTAGTCTAGTCCAACCATCGACAACTCCCCAGAATCCATCCACTGCAATACGGTCGAGCGAGTCTGACAGTGAACATGAATCCGATGGAAGATCAATTGAAGTAGATAAGGAATCCAAAGCAATGAATAATGCAGAAAGGCGAGGATCACGCAAGATTCCTTTTCGTGATCAATATATTCAGTTGGGATCAGAGAAAGAAAAATTACGATGGATTGTGAGTACCATGATAAAAGTTGAGAAGTCAGGTGGAGTAAGAGTTTACAATAATAGCAATCGGCTGTTTCTTCTTCGAATAAGCAAAGTCAAGAAATGCTATGAAGATCACTTTTGCAGTGACGATGACGCATTTCTCTCATCACAACGCAATAACAAGGTGAATTATTCAAAATTCAAATGCCAGTGTGAGGAATCAGACAGGGGAGCAGCAGATGTACTGCTGCAACTTGGGAAACCATGATTTATTTCGGAGAGAACACTCATATTATATTAATAAGGCGTTATAATTACCTTATATAAATAGATAAATTAAGATTTGTTCATATTGCTATTTTTTACTTGAAGAAGTATCTACTAGTATAAATTGTTGAGGACTATCAGCCAATTGAAATTAGGGGAACAAAAACTAAAATCCTTGTCATATATTAAAAACAAATGAGAGCTTAAACTCAAAACAATGTTGCTCTCCGCCAATAGCTTTAAGTATTAACATTGGTCAATAATCATGTTTTAACCTCATCCCACATACCTTATAGTCTGATGCTAGAAATGCAATGTCAAATATGAACACTATTTGAGACATAACCCTTCTTTGATGGGAGTTATTTGCAAGGCCCTGTCCAAGAAGAGTGCAGATGATATTAATAATTTCAAGTCTGCAAATCCTGAAATATATCCTCAGCAACAATAACAAAAACAACAATAATCTACCAAATAGCACATATATTATGCAAGAGAAGTAGAATTCAAACAAAAGGGAGAGTGTTGAAATTTAGATAATACTGTGGACATAATTATCATAAAATTTATATATTGTTGCCACCAAGAACAAATCCAAGCATAGACAATTCCTCAGCACTCCACATAGACGTACAATAACAATAGTCAATAGTCATCATGTGCACTGAGACTGGGGCACTGGCCTATTCCAGTCTATGCCACAATCTTGCCTAAACCCAAAGGAACACAAAAGCAGATGGGAGAGATGTATATGTAGGGGATGTGGGGTGGATCATATGATATGGTTTTGACATTATTGCCATTTCTTGCAATATGTTCAATTTGTTGGGTTTTGATGAACAACAGGATCAGGATGGATGAAAAAAGAGAAACAGCAAGATAAAAGCTGAAGTTTTGTGTTTTTATGTATAAAAAATAATATCCCTGAAGAATTTCTTTTACAATTTTTTCAGTCACAAACATTCTTTTTGGGAATCTTTTGATGAAATGCAACAATGCATCCACATACAAATACAAAACATAAAACAATGCTGTGATATATTATCTTGTCTACAATATGACAAGAAAAGCACCCATTCACAAGTCAAACTGATTGTACTCAGTGTAAGAAATTGTCTGAATGATGCATTTTCTCTACATTGTTGGTAAGGGTAAGGGAAGGGACTTTGTGCAGTGTCCACTATGTTGTAAATATGGATTTTCTTCTCGTAATGTCAAATTTCCCATACACCTTGTTGTTGTTGTGATATCCGCACAGTTCTAACCCAAACTTTTAAGACTAAAAAGATTGTTTTCGTGATAAATTTCTGCTGTTAGAATTGAACACCATAGTTCAATCACCAGATAGTAATGCACGACCACATACGAATGAACAAAAACAAAAAAAAGAATCTACATATCATCCCTTCTCTTCCCACATTTCTGAACATACTATTTCAGCTGTAAATCCATAAATACTCATAATGATCATAAACACAATTTTTAATACATTCTTGTTTTAACAAATATGCAGCTGGCAGAGGCATTCTTTTTCCGTCGAACAATATTGTTAACCCAGTGTGTGGTATAGTAATGTGCATAATTTATTGTTGGAGCTGAAGCTCGGTGGTAGTCAGTCTTTGAAATGCATTGCATTTTTTGTAATTTGCTAAAGATGGGGTAGAGTAAATTAATGTGCACCAAAACAGTTCGTAGTAGAACAAGCAGTTCATAGTAGTAGTAGACTGTGTTGCAGTTTTTTTATCTAGAGCTAGAGTTCTGCTGGCAAAGTACAATACCCAAACCATTGAGTGAACAATTAATGATGTTGACATTCCTTTAATTTGATGGGTGCTCAATCAAAACAAATAATATGTATTTACTTGTTTATGACCTACTTGGATTTGGGTTATTTCTGAAAATGCATAATGATAGTAGATAATGATGATGGTGCAGTGCCATCAATTTTAATTCAAAATCATAATTTTTATCATTCAACTCTAGAGCCTTCTCTCTAGTGCTCGAGGATCTAGTTTGCTGCTTTGGTGTATTGACAATCTGAAACTTTTAGCATTCGATGAGATCCATCCAATGCATTCAACATTCAATGCAACAAAATAACAAAAGGCAAGCAATGCAAGCAA
>JALLAR010001289.1:0-10212 GCA_036939335.1 Conticribra guillardii
AAACTAGATGGCCTAAATAATATTTTTTGTACTAAACACGTACGTAGAATTGAGATATGATAATTTTATCATTTAAATTGGACGATTCCTACTAAGAATGAGTATGTGAAATGTCTTTTGTAAACAAATGTACCATGGGCAAGTTAAAAGATTTCGAAAGGTATCCTTGAAATGAAAACTAGTACACTAAGTTAATAACAATTTGCATAAATGAGTTAAGGAATTTGTATGATAATATCTAAATTAGGATTTTTAGATTTCTGCTCTGTGTTAGGTGTTGTTTGATAATGGCAAAGACAGGAATGTTTTGAACTATATCATCGTGATCATGCATGAATTTGATATTAATCAGACTGACATACAATTACTTTTACTATTAACATGGTGTAGATCTGGCCATGTCCCCTTGTCACTTCCACTAGTATGTGTACAAATTAAATTCTTGCTTTTGCATAATTTTGGTTTCTCCCTATTAGAAATGCTTATTGTACTCTAACTCTCTGGTTGTAAAATGTCAACAATGTGTCATTGCGCAAAATCAAACAAAAACACACAACTATAAACAGCTACTGAAACAACGCCACTGTAATAAACAAAAAAATACAATTTACCTACTATGATCCCTGAGAGATGAGAGATGAACAATGACAGGATAAAAGGGATCTGCAATATGCTGTTTGTGTTGGTGTGTTCATTCCTTGAAATAGAAATGCAATTTTTAGTATCAATGTTTACTTGATACAACCTCCCATCTGCACATTATCAACACGTGTCAGTGTGTAAAAGTATCTCTATAAATAAGAGAATCATGTAACGTGACAATGCACATAAATTCAGGAGTCTCTTATCCAAGTGTATCCAAAACGGCCCATCTCCATTTGATTGGTGGTCAACACCAACATTGAGGCTTGGCTTTGGCCAACGACAAGCAGGTATAGTACAAGATATGAGAGAAGGACACACCTCCTCCATCTTTTTACAATGACAAACTTTCAGGATTAGATTATAATTAGATGATGAATGGTATATTTTTTATCTGGTGTGGCATTTCTAAACCAAAACTTAATCTAATAACAATAGTAATTTTGGAAACCACTTGTATATTTGCTTTTTTAACTTTGTTAGAACGGATATCTTCGTCAAACTCTTTTGTATTTAGAATACATGTCGGGTTATTTTGGGAATATTCTGCCACCAGGAACTGGGATTTGTCACATATCATAAATCAAGTGCAATTCCTCAGAATTACTAGTCAGTTTTTGTGCTACACGGATCATTATTCGTTATACAAGATATGATTTTTCAACACCCTTTGATAACTTGGAGGGTCACATAAGGACTACCTGGTAATCAGGTATATAGCTTACTATCTGTCAACAATAAGTCATCCCATTATATGCCATGCACTTGAATTGGCGAACAATTATTTGCAATGAGTGTATACCATAATGCAGAATAATATACACGTGTCAAAAGAGATATGCTGTTTCTCTCAACACAACAAGAAAATATTCCATTTGTAATTTCAATTCCCAAAAGACATAATGCTAAACTGATTAGCACTTGAATTCTATCCAAGAAGACCATGCATCTTGTCACTTGTCAAAATACTCTCATTTTTTTGCATTCTTCTCTTGGCTCAGTTGATTAGCATTTGTGTTAATAAAAAAGGTGATATTATTATTAAGTATACATTCATTATGTAATTCAGGAAAACGTGTAATACTAATACACACATGTAAAACAGTCTGGGCAATGTATTTTAAGAATTTAGATGCCCATACCAAATGCCATGCCCGTCACTCTCACTCTCACTATCATAGTCCACACTCAGGTCCTTCCTTGATTTTTCAATCTGCACATGCAGTAAGTTTTGGAGAAGATTACCAAGAAAGTCTTGAGAAAATAGCTTGAAATATGATTGACTCAATAATATATATGGAGTGTTTATTAGGCCACATGTGAAAAATCTGATGCCGACTGACAAAACCAAATTCCATCAGCAGACATAGGATTAATTTTGAAGTTAAACTGCCACCTACCTTCACTCAAACAGGATTAATTCATTTAATAATGAACAGATTGCTACTAAATTCCACTTAATCTACACATGTACCATGATTCCTTTTATGGCAACTCTTACGATTGAAGAGAACACTCAGATTTTTTGATACATGGATCATTTTAAATTCCATGGGCTCTCTTAGGAATACAACAAAAATGACTGGATTTGAAACTTCTTGCTAATAAAACAACAATGCAGATGTGTAATTCAAATGCCAACAATGAAACAACACACCCATACCATTTATTTAAAGTCAAAGATACCTCTTAAGGATATGCAAAAGGAATGCACACAACAAAAATAATTTTCTGATTACCATCATGTATTTATGGTGGTACAATCGTAAAGACAAAATATAAATACAAAGAAAAGAAATGTGTATATTGCTGTTATAAATCAACACTGATTTTCTACCTTGACTACCAATGTGATAGATTACATCCTTTTAGCTGATGCTGATGCTGCAAAGACTTGCCTTATCTTGGAGAACACACTTCTTCATGCTTGCTAGGTCCAATATTGAAGCTGTTTTAACACCAAAGTATAAACTCATATGCACAATGGCTGAAAACTTGTAAATTTAGTTTAGCAAGCATGGTTGCTCTGGTGCACATATTATATATTGCATGCAAAAATAGCTTACCGGGATTTGATATTGAATTAATGGATATGTTGGCATCTTGTTCAAAAGCAGAATTGTACGAGGAGTAAAATTTCATTTACTGATACTTGTGTTTCTTGGTTGCACTTAGCAACAGAAGAAATATTTGTTCTTTGTGTAGTCCTGTGGCATTAAAATATGATTTTGTGAAGGAAAACCAGTTTGATCTATGATTTACATTTTAGAAGCATGTTAAAGGGGTTGGCAGTAAATTTTATCTTTAGTATTTCATCATGATGTTTTGATAATTATTACAGCAAAACTCACCACACTATGTTCGAGGTCCAAAACATAATAAATGTGCATTTCCAATCGAGGATGAAAGTTGCAGAGTTGATACATTACACAATCAAAAGGAGCAAACACACATTTGCAGCATTGTTCATGCGTAGCAATCATAGCACAGAATACATAATGACAAACTCAAACCCGATGAGAGAATAAAAATAAATCAATCTCCAAGCAATGACAAATTATTCATTATTTACTTTTATCCTACTTCATTCATCGTTTTGCTCTGCGCAATGAGTGAGGATACCCGGTGCAATTTACAAAATTGTACAAACTGAGCATTATACATTATGTTTTACTTCCCTAGGCAGCCCTTGAAGCGAGAATCCTCTGAACTGATTGATTAGTTTTGTTGACCATTGTCCTGGGACAAACCGACACAACTTGGATATTTCTGGTCTCATCCTTGAGTACCTCCATGGTCATGTTCAATGCCCTAGCGTATCCAACATCATACCACATGGCAGAGTGTACATCGAGAGAAAGAAATCTTCCACTAGGAACTGAACCATGGATGGTATTGACAATGGAATGGGCAATTTTTCTTCGATCTTCATCACATGGTGCTTTTGCAAATGCTTGGCGATTTAAGTTTATCCAAACTCGGAAGCGTTGGTTGCCAACAAGGTTACTCGTCATTTTCCCTCTTCCGCATACGACGTCATTGTACGTGATAAGGATTTCATTGGGAGGAGGGTTGAGAGTAATTCCGTCGGAAGTGCGTGGATGATTCTTTTGTTTCTTATGGACAGATTTATTAGTATGAACCGTCTCTTCTTTCCGCTTCTCCGTCCTTGTAAATGATGCAATGGGACTATGAAATGGGCGTGTCTTGTGCCAGACAGTGGATGGCGATGGCCGGGAGGGGTTCTCAAGCTTTCTCTTTTCGTTAATGGAAGCCAGTCGATGAGCGGCAGCCACAGTCGCAGCGCTAAATGCATGTTTCGATGAAGACGATTCAAAGCTGCGACGAACTGAATCCGCTTGATTAGCTATTTCCTGCAGGATATCACCAAGGCCGGCAGTGGATGTATCTGCTTCGACATCATGCTTATCTTCTGCTTGATTGTTCTTGATAAAGGTGGTCAAACGATTCATATTATTTGAATTAATGTTTTTTGATCTCGGTCAGAACTTGACAAATGCTAGAGGAGCTGAAGAATGCAATTGAGTTTTGGCATGCACCAGTTTGGGAGAGATGATTGGGGCTACTAACTAGGGGTATAAGTGATGTCAGATAGTGAGCATAGAGGGCATTATTATATCCTGCAACCTGCCTGCACCTTTGTTTCTTTTTTTCAATGCCAGTCAATCCTGGAACCAACGAAGTGCAATCACCGATTTCGCCGCGTAATAAAAGGCATGGCGACAAAACGGGAATGGGCGATAAGGCCATGAGAATATTGTTGGTATGTTCCTATTCGGTTATTTCGCAGGTAGTATGGTATGTTGTATTGTTCTTCAAAATGACAGATCGAATCACAAGAGATAAATCCGAAGGGTGCTAAGCAGTTACGATGGTTACGATAACATCCAAAGCGATACGATCTCATATTACGTAAACGCGACAGTCCTCTCTTTTCAATAACTGTTACAACTTCTGATAAATAATAAAGAGGAGGGAGTTTCGGCCCACACGCGATTCAACGTGGTGAAAAAATGCAGTCATCACAGTAAACACCCCGGGACAGCGGTATTGAAATGAAGATTATCATAAACGAAAATGATTTTCTACTCATCGTGCTCAGGTGCGCTATTGCGAGAAAGGCGAGAGATCTCGCTCGCTCAACATCAGACAATTCTCTCTACCTAGAGAGTAGACACATATCATAGAAGATAGATCGAGCGAACCGCCCTCTCTAGAGATGATAGTATCATCCTGTATGATCATCTCATCCTACATATCTCATATTCTCTCATATTGTATCTCATCTAAAACATGATGTGCGATGTGCGATGTGCGATGTGCTTAAAAACGCCACGTGCAAATCACAACATCTTCTCACATTTTTTTACTCGAGATAATTGAAAGTGAATATGCCTTTCCGGATAACATCGGAGTAGAATTACGACCAAGTCATTGCGATTTTGATTGGTACCATAGTACCAGTGTAAAATTATATTGAACCAAGCAATGTCAGATATCTTCTTTGGAGCATCATATCTTTCAATCGTACGTACGTGCTGAGAATGAGATTAAAGTACTAAGTACAACATGGGAGAGCTATGTGGTTATTAGATGATAATAATAATATGACATCATGATAATATATAGTAGAGTGAATCTGAATAGATAGATATGCAGATAGTAGGAGTAATAGGAGTAGCCACATAGGAATTTAATATCGAGTATTTTTAAAGTAATAATCCACTTAAAAGTGTCTTGCCTTGAAGTGAGCTAGATAGAGAGAGGTCGACCAACCGACGGGTATTCGGAGATTCTCAGTACCATACCAAATACCACAGACCGCACGCGACCACGCACCGACCACATAATATTATTTTAATTCAATGTGTTATTGATTTTCTCCGAACCAATTTGTTCTTCAATCGTTGGCGAACATGATAATAAGGAATATAATGTGTATCGTACTATTGCCAAAGTAATAATTGATCTCGGCTTTTTAATATTTTCCAATAGGTACTACATATTGCTTTTTTAAGACCAAGTTCGGTCATTCAAATGCCGAAATACCATGCGAACTCCTCCTGTCCATCATGTTCGACGAGAGGCGAAGAAAAGTAGAGAGATAAAGCATTTTTGCCAAATTATCGTTCGCGAACCGAGTCGAAACTTCGAAAGCATTTTCAACCTTCATCGTAAATACCACTCTGACATAATGATGACAAATTATGACGCAGCATGCGACTTCCTCTAGTACCAGTGATATGACGACCCAAGATACTCTCCGAGCCCATCCACAGGAATCTCCTAAATAATGCGACATTAATAGTATTATCCTTTATCCTTATCTACCTAGAGAGAGATAGAGCATGGACCGAACGGCGATGTGGGGCCACTTGAACACTCCTACGATTTATTCAGATTGCAGATTCCGGCTTCCAAGCGAATAAGAACTCCTACTACTACGACATGATTATTTAGGAGTACTACTACAATACAATCATTTTTTTCTTTACTTCAATGTTCAGGACAAGACAGCATAGAGTACAGATAGTATATGTAATTTTTTTGAGATAGTAAGGCCATAGGCCATGCTAGAGAGGCCATGCACTTCACAATTTGTGGTTTGAGAACACAAATCTCATTATTCATCGTCCCAACAATCATCAACAACAACACTTGCATCCAGTTCTCTATCCAAATCCATGTGCTTCAATCACCAAGTCAACGACAACAACATCAGTTGCGAAATGAACTCCAATACCAATCAGTCACCTGAACCAAGTGGCTCCGCTGGCCTTGACGACATTATGCAACAAATTGCTAGTCAAGCGAACTTTGTTCGTAAAAGTTTTGAATCATCTAAAAGAAAACCTTCAGCGAGCTCTGCCACCATGGCCGCTGCTCATATTATGGCAACTATGAACAAAAGGCGAAAGCTCGACAGCGCTCTCGATTCAGACGTACTTAGCGACCCACCGAAGAAGAATCGTTTCACACACCACTTCCACAGTCCCATCGCCACCCTTGCAAGATCCGATACCAGGAAGGAAGCTCAGTTAGAGTTTTCACGTGTCGAGAGAGCTTCACCATCGATATCAGCTGCCGCCCCCGCACGAAGCTCACCCAGCCCTGCCCATGCCATTACCCACATCACATATAATGATGTAGTTTGTGGAAACGGAGGAAACACGACGAATGACCTCGTCGGAAACAGACGTTATCGAGTTTGGATCGATTTGCATCGTCAGGCCTTCGCAAAAGCTCTTTTCGAAGAAGATAGAAGAAAAATTGCACATTCCATTGTTAATACTATCAAGGGCTCTTTTCCAAGCGGGCGATTTCTTTCTCAAGACAAACAAACGGGCGAATGGCACGATGCTGGATACCAACAGGCTTACGTGATCACGATGAACGATCTAGCCAAAGGAATTCCTAAGCTGGCACAGCCTTCTCCAGTAAAGAATTCTGTTCGAAGAACTTTTGTGTCAAAGGCAGCATAAATCATGCTGTTGATTCCCCCCCTTTGTTTCCATTAGTTCTTTAAATTTTAATTCATTAATTTAGGGTTATAATATGAAATGAAGTAATAAAGGCTTAAAATCATCCACAAATTGTTCAGTATCCTCAGTATCCTTAACATTCATGCATATTCGGATTTTAAAAAAGCATCTAATATTCGTGTATATTTTTTGGGTTCGAGAGCGCTAAATGCAGGAACTTCCTGGAACATTCAAATTATTAGTTCCAATTTTTATCCCAGATAATACCTCGCCCTATGTGTATTCTGTGGCCTTTTGTACTGCGTTATTAATCAACCACGCTTCTTTGACTTAACACTTTTTCTTCGTCTCTTTCCAGCACCCGCAGATGCAATAACAGCAGCACAAATTCCTAAAATCATCACCACAACTACAAGTTGCACCTGAATGGGCAAATGCTCCACTCCATGCTTGGACATCATTTTCATTGGCGACACGAAAAATCTGCCTTTTGGTACACCCAAATCTAATCCACCACGAAGAAGCGGAGGAAACACCTTCACGCCTTCATTCTCCATTTGTTCCGCTTTCAAAGCCGCGGCAGCTGCACTGGAAATGACTTCCCGATGCTCACTCACATGTTGTAACCCCCCGTCCTCTGCTTTCAGCGCCGCTGATAATGCGGCATGCTCCTTATGGATATTGCCACCCGCCAGCTGCTCTGCTTCTTTTTTGTGTTCGGCATGATCAGATTCCTCTTGCGCACGTCTGGCACTGGTAGCTTCGGCGTCTTCCTTTTCCACCGGAGGAGCATCTCTCACAACCAAACCTGCACCAACCCCATCGATGCGTGGATCATACCAAACACTCGTCTTTTCATACGGCAAGTCCAATGGATCTTCCGTTGTTTCATTGAAACGAGGAATGAAATTCACTCCTTTGGGAGACTCCACGAAAGGGACCCATTGTAGATTACCACACCTATTCTTTCCATCAATAGTCACCCTCTTATGACGTAAATCAATACCGCTAAATTGGATCAATTGATCCAATGTTCGTCGATCGCCCAATCCAAACTTGGATCTCTTAAGTTGCATTCCTTTATCATAATCCTTCTCCCCCCCAGGCATATCCAGCAAAGTATTCAATCTCCAATACGAATTCTTCACCTCCTGTGGTGTAAATTTACCATGTCCCCAAGACGAAGTGGTAGGATTATGCTGACTTCCCGTATAATCATGAAGAACATACACACGATGAGGACTATAAATATCATATCCATGCGTCCAAAATCGAGCGGCACGGTTGAATTCCTCCCCGTCGAAAATTCCGGGAGTGTGTGGATCAACGGGAACTTTGAGTTCAGCGTGGCATTTGCTGAAACTCAATCCCGCTCCCCAGATGGCATTTGTGAGTTTTGGTTTTATTAGGTTTCGTGCACATTTTGTTGCGTGGGTTCGCACTTGGGATGTAAATTGGACCATGCATAAATGAGGAACTTCACTGGGTATGCCGACATTTTTTCCGAGTTGATCTATGCATCGTTATTGTTTTATCATTTGTCAAATGCAAAATGATGGATAAGAAAGATTAATTCATATTAAATGCAAAACATAAAAACATAATTTTGTGCATTCTTACCAATGTTATTCACATAAGTACTCAACACTCCATATTCATTTCCGGTCAAATCAAACATTTCCACCATTCGTTGATCCCAATCTGGTTCAAAATCCATGTGTGAGCTATCATAACCAAAACAATGTTATTCAAAGCAGCGCAACAAAAAATATTTTTTGAGAATCCACAATATTACAGAAATATGAATACGATTCAAAAACGAACAAGTAAATATAAAAGAAACATGATTAAAAAGCAAATGAATAATACATGATGATTCCACACTATTCCACAAGACACCAACCAACCAACCAACCAACTAACGAAGTAACAAACAAACTCACTCTGTACTCATACAAAAATCCTGAGAACTAACCACCCCCTTCGCATGATCCTCCAACAAATCCTTCCCCAACAACCCCCTAGCAAACGTTGGCCCCGCCGCCTCCGACGCATGAATCTGATGAATAGACACCTGATCCCTATGCGGACACTCACCACTCCCACTCGGCCCTCCCCTACGCGTATCCCCTCCTCCCGTCTCCTCTCTCAACTTGGCCATCATATTACAATATTCCTCCAAACAATCCAAATCCTCCTCCGGGATATTCTGCTGCAGCACCCTCACTCGAATCGATTCCGGTCGTCCCGCCTTGGTGAATAAATATTTGAGCGTTCTGGGACACAATGGATCACGGAACGAGGCGATATTGACGTGGAGTAATCGATCGTCCCATCCGCCCGTGGTGGATAATCCCATGGCATCTTGGGTTTGGAGGGTGTAGGGGCAGTGGCGATCGGTGGGGTTGGAGGAGCCTCCGGTGCATTCGTAGTCGGGGTCGTAGTTGACCCATCCGGTTCCTTCTTTGCCCCAGGTTTTTTCGTCGACGCCTATGAAGATTTTACCGTTGTTTTCTGGCATGATTGTTATTGTTTCTTATTTATTTAAACAATCAATCAATCAATTAGTTAATTAATTAATTGTTTGGGAGCAACTTTTTGAGGATCTTATTGTTGTTGATATTATTTATGTTGTTGTACTACGACGGGCGGGATGTATGCATGATGTAGTACTACCCTACCCATTTCAGTTTACTACCATGCTTCTCGGATTAATAATAATTATTGTCTTGCCTTTGATGCTTTGATTTGCCCGTCGCGTCTATCTTACTTTGCCATCATTTTTTTCTCTCTCTCTACATAGAGGAGTAGTAGCATTTTTTCTCCTCGCTCGTTAGTCGACTTCGACTTATTTTATACGAAGGATCACAATATGTTTTTATTATAGCACCATTTATCTAAAAGTTATATTGTACATACGAGGAAATTATATTTGTTCTTCACATACTAATTTACAGTATGCATCTCTACATAGGAATAAAGGTTTAGGCGGAATTGTTGTCATTTCACTTTCTGCTCGCGTATCATAACTCTTTCTCTTAAAATTATCTATATTCTCGTTGGGGGA
>JALLAR010001290.1:0-10208 GCA_036939335.1 Conticribra guillardii
ATATCATTGTAGCATCCACTCGCTGCGAGTTCGGAAATTGTGTTTGTAGATACGTTCGTAGTGTTAAGGTTGGCATTGGTCCACAATCCATCATCTTGATAAGTCCCATGCAAAAATCAATAGGAATTGCATATTGGTGACATGCCCTCTTTGCTTTGATGAGCAACTCTTTATTGAGACTGTGTGTATGGAAAGAATTAATGTTAGTGACCTTAACTGATATCTGTTCCTTTTTTAACCCCTTGAAACCACCATCTTGAGAGACATGAGTGCACGAAATTTTAAATGGGCAGTCATTACTTGACATGGGATCTCGATTTCTCTTCTTCTTCGGGTTTTCCGGCATGAAATTTGTACCAGAATTCAATGCATAATCTGAACGTTTCTTGATCTTCTCGGATTCCCGCTTCTTTTGATTGAGAGATTTACTACACCCACAAATAATTGCTGTCGCCGAGACTTTGGTAGTGAAGCCATACCAACTGGCAACACAACGAGCAGTCTGTTCCACTTGGTATTGGTTTTTCCATATAAATGATTCTCCTAATTTTGGTTTGAATATTGAATCAAAAGCATGTTGTGCTGCGAGTAAGTCAGCATGATCTCCTGCATTAAGAGTCTCTTGTTCCTTAAATGGTCCGATCATGTTAAGAATGTCCTCATTGACCCAATCCACATCATTGATATTTTGCTTGCAAATAGGTGAGATACTATTATTATCAATGACAATGCCGTCACTGACAGTAGTAGTGCCATCAATGTTAGGTGAGACACTATTGTTGTCAATGACAAGGCCGTCACTGTCAATAGTAGTGCATCCAGCAAAACTATCAACTTGGCAATTGGTGCTGTTCTCACCACTGCCATGATTTGCAGATGCTGGCAGTGCTAATAGAGAGAGATCTTGTGTGTGATGGTTACTCATGCTCATGATTCACTATGATGCTTTGTCTTCCAACTGTTGCGGAACATGAGGTTGAGGCTTTTTCTATTGCTGAAAAAATAATTAAGATTGATTGGGCGGGAGTTGTGACGGATCCTCGCGGCATTAGTCCCAATATGTTTGATATTCATGGATGAGTATTATCTATTGAACATAACACATACTACCTTAATGTATGTATATGTGCTGCTCTGATCTTTCTCATCTTTATATTTGAAATATTTGAAAACATATTGGGCCTATATTTGAAATGGCATGAACAGTTATCTCATCTTTATCTCACACTTATTTCATCTCACCTTTAAGTATTCTGCAAAAGCAGAAAAAAGTACTAAAAAAATACGATATTTAGAATTGTTCCAACAATATCAAGGGGATGGCCAAAGAAACAATGGTGTAGTTATTATTTGTTGATTGTTATTTGTGCTTGAGATGTGTGTGACTCCTGGAGTACTACCACACATCAATGGAAAGGTCTTGGTGAGAGCTGTCCGTTGGTGTGGTATGTAGTGGGTGTCTCCAGACTCCAGACCACTCATTCAAGAGTTATGTGGCGATGTCCAGAAAAGTCCAAAAAAGTCCAAAGAAGTCCAGAAAAATTGAAAAGTGTCTCAAGTACACCGCTATTGCATTTACAGCACAAATTATGGTAGTAGTATCTACCTAGGTAAACTGTCATCAAAAATTAATAGTATGTTAGATACGATAATAGACAATAGTAATTGTTATAAACTCGTACCTTGTACTGTTATGCTAATTTGTTGAGAGTAATGATGCTTCTCTTGGCCAACCTCGCTCTGTTTTGTTCCCAACCTCGCTCTGGAAGACACTGGATGGGTGGTGTATGTAGGCCGTGTACAGAAAGGTACACCTATTTACCTTTTTCAGCGAAAATAATTTGATTCGTGTATCATCATTTACAATACCCAGTATCGTCAATGATGATACCGTGATTTACACAATCTATCACAATCTATCACAATACATCATATTGTACAATCTATCACAATCTATCACATCGAAAGAAACTTGATTTTTGAAACAAGAAACATTTTCGTCGCCAGAAATACTGATATCATATGTAGTACCCTAGAATTGTACCCCAGGTACATCACCAAAAATATTGATACTTCCTTTGTCAATATCTCTCATACATAATCTTACATACATCATACCTAAGTATAATTAATACTGCAGATTTAAAATTTAAATTTAAAAACAATAAATTACCTCATATTGATCTACATGCATATGAACAAAAGGAGTGAGTATTGTAATACATGTGTAACATAATAGCACATTAAAAAAGTGTATCCTCAATGATGATACCGGTTATCGTCAATGACGATACACGACTCAAAATTATTTTTACTGAAAATAGGTACATATATGTACCTTTCTGTACACAGCCTACATACACCGCCCATCCAGTGTCTTCCTGTTTTGTTCCCATTTGTTCCGCTGTTTTAGACACGGTGGTCGGCGCATGGAAAGGTATGATGCCATTGTTTGCATCACTATGGGGCCGCGTTTGTTTGGAGCACCACAACTTTTGATGTACTCAAAATGTTTTGATATTTGAAGTTGCAGATATCTTCAAATGCTTCTCAGCTACAATATTGTAATTTATATTGTATGAAAAGTCTGATCAGATGCAATTTGAATATTATTTTGGATGATTTTGGACTGAGTGATGCAAAGTCATTTCCTGTAGCCTCTGGTACAGATTCTACGAGTCAAAAATTGGCCACATTTGGATTTTTTCTATCTTGTGATCATTAAGCAATCTTTTGCCTATTGTCGGGAAAAAATCATGTCTGACATCAATGTAGAATTCTGTATGAGCACACGGGTGGCTGACAGACAAACGCGGCCTAAATTTGACAATGGGATTTTTGGAAGAGGATTTTTGGCGCGAGCCACAGTACAGGAAGACCCTGGACAAGCCGCACGTACCTACCAATAAAAGTACCTCAAGTTCAAAAAATCAGTCCATACTTATCTCCAAAATCAACCTTGCGCGATTTTTTGCCGAAATCTGATTGATCAATCAGAAATCTGATTGATCAATCAGAAATCTGATTGATCTATCAGAATTCTGATTGACGAGTGACTGCACTCTCGTCCATCACAACATGCATGGTGCGACTCAAGACACACAACAACAACAACAACAACAACAACAACAACAACAACAACAACAACAACAACAACATCATCATCATCAAAATCATCATCAAAATCATCAAAATCATCATCATCATCATCATCATCATTATCATCATCATCATCATTATCATCATCATTATCATCATCATCATCATCATCATCATAATCTACGACTGACGACCAACAGAAAAAAATCAGTTGTCATTTAAAAAAAATACAATAGACAACAATACATGCATGGCGCCTCTTCGTATTCATATGATGGTGCCATCGCAACTCTCTCTTAAAAGCCGCAGGTCCCCCCTATCACGTCTCCCGGCCCGCTGGCACTGGTTACAATGATGCTGATGTCTCTCCTCCCCCCTCACATGACCCGCATTTGCGGTGCATCAGCCCGATTGTCCCCACCAAAGAAGCAACCAAACCAATAGACTAAAGAGCAAAATAAACATATAACAATCAACCACTTAATCATAATAATTGAACACGACAAATTTAACAATCAATCCTGATCATTGTACGTATTTGGAATCAACAGGATTATAGTTAAATTAATTAGAATACAAGTACGTTATTATAAGTCTTTAGCCTATTGATATTGTTGCTTATTTTGCTGCTGGCGGGTCGTGTGAGTAGGACGAGAAACCCGGGCGATGCCCGCCACTTACTTGGGGGACATTGGGCTATAAGCATAGTGTTATGATGGTCGCCGTCATACTATCGTACAGAGGAGGCGCCATTGCTGTGTCTATTGATGACGAGCAACAAGCGCAACATGGTTGTTGTTGATGATTCATCGTGAGTCGAACGCTGACACTGCATGCTATATGAGTATGTTGATTCATCGCAGAAAAAATGATTGGTCACTAAGAAATTTGATTCGTCACTCAAAAATCTGGTTGATTAATCAGATTTCTGATTGATCAACCAGATTTTAATCGTGAGAGTTTTTCGTACGAGGTCCGGATTTGATAAATATTGACTGAAATATGTACGAGAAAGTACCCCTATGATATAGTATGTCGTACCCTGGCTGTACCTTGTCTTCTAGGCATTTCATGCAAACAATACAAACCCTGTTGCAGCATGATAAAGGAAAGACTCGGCTACAACTTTGTCTCTAGTATCTAAATGCCATGGGGTGTACTTAATTAAGTACAATATCCTCCGATATACTTAATTAAGTAGGTAGTGTATCCATTGGATACCTACGTAGAGTATGCCGACCATGGGATTTTTTTCCAAAAAGTGGCAAAAATCACAGTCACCAATTTCTTTTTGGATTTCAAGACTATGCTAATTAAATCCTCGTCCTTCCTTTGGTCTAGTACAATGTTGTAATTTATGCATTACTATGATATTATTTTCCTAATTTAAGTTTTTGATGATGGTCTGGGTGTTGGAAATGAGGTTGGACTGTGGGCGGGGTGGGGATGATTTCAATGGAAAATTGCCTCCTGTTGCCTTCTGGGCAGTAATACCAGCACCTTATTGCATCCAAACTAAACCATTGCATCTTGTGTATGTCAAACATACTCAGATTTGTTGATAGGTATTATAGTAATGTCTTTTTGCAGCAAGTTCAGATACAACAAAAAATCAGCTCAATCTCCAGACATGTTTCAAGATGTCAACAATCCACCATGCATTCTCTTGTGCATGCCATGAGCCACCATACAATCCCATTGTGACAAAAGGGAGAGCACCTAATATTTGTTATTGAGTAGATTGAATGTTGGGCTTCCCCTATCTCAACAAGTGGAAAACAATTGGCGGTATTATACTGTTCCGCCACAATTAATTGTTCTTTGATTTGTTGTTGATTGTTGCATTACACTTCGACTGGTTGATTTATCTGATTGATTGTTGTGTTTCCTGACTTTTGGTCGTGTTTTGTTTTGTTTCAGCTTTCAATTGTAATGTAAATATTAAGGATAGCATAATTGTTGATGGTGTGGATGAGGGATTACTCAATGCTTTGAGCAGGTGCTGGATATCTGTAGCAACACATTACCCAGAGAAGAGGTTTCGGAAAAGTGACATTTTTGGAAGGGAGGGTGTTAGAGGGACATGCGTAGAGCGGATGTGAACGAGAAGGTAGGATGTTGAAATCACCAGCAGAAGTGGAGAATCCGGAGGGGAAAATGGATGTTTTGTGCACCAATGGCTGATCAGCCGAGTGTTTGCTGTGTTGGCCGAGGGTGAAGGACACCAACCCCAAAGACTTCCCCCTCCTCGTTATCAGTTGATTGTTGTGTTATGAGGTGATCAAGTGAGCGTGAATTTCGTTGTTTGTCCACAAACCCCCACGGTTCAAGACCATCCATCTGAAAGCTAAAAATTACCACTCGCGGTAATAAAACTTTTTTAATTAATCGTAGCGGAGCAAGTCCATGCCAACACCAATTGTTTAATTTTTTGCGCTAGCTCAACGATAACTCAATGGAAATTAAATTACATCTTCCCGCAACGAACACATATAAGGCCACATACAACTAAACAGTACAGTATCACAAATGTATTGTAGTTCAGTTATCGTGTACACACATAACTACAATGGTAGTATCATACCAGTTTTAGTTACTACATGTTGCCATCCAGTCATCGTGATAATGGAGTTGTGTTGTAACCAATTAAAACCCAAAGTAGTATCTCATTATAAACAGTTTTCTACCCAAATGATGTTAATGCACTAACGCAGCATTATCACCACACAAATTAGTCAATGCATACTGGTAAAATTTCCCACCCAATGCTTAGTTCTATTGTAATTAAATTGGTTTTGATTTTTTGTGAGTAAATGCAATCGTTATTCCAGCTCTAATAGTATTTCTACTTAGTAGGAATTAATTTTTTGATCTGTTTCAATGGAAACATTGTTCAGTTACAATTTAATGACAATTTGTAGTGCAGATTGATTCATTGTAGTAGTACAAATTAATTACATATTTTTCAACAAATTGGAAGGAACTGTTATGTTTGCATTTAACATTACCATATAATTGATTCAACTTTTATATGTAATCAATTATTCAGTCAAACACGTCTAAAAAATCAAATTTACCATTCACCATTTTCAAAATTGGCACCTTATAAGTTCTGGCATACTCTCCGTCGAGGTTGCTGCACTTGTTTCATCATCTGTGTCTCTTTGCTTAGGAATAGGTACAAATTTGTGTTTCTTGTTGTAAATCTTCCAAGCCTCAACATGTGCATCGTGAACGTCACCAGACACTCTGGAAGCTTGAATCATTTCCCCTATCTCTTTGTATCTCTTTTTTCTTTGTCGCTTCAATTATCTTGTAGGTATTGGTTCAAATTGCCGGCACGCATACAAGTCCACTTGGGTTTCTTGTTTGGTGACAAAACTGGTTCTTCATTTTCCTTTTCCCAAAGTCATCATTGGCTTCAACTTCAGCCAACTTCATTGCCCTCTTTGCCCGACTCTCCCATTTATTTCTATTATTCTCATAAAGAACTGGTGAAAAAATGGATTGAAAGGATTTCGGCCGATCAACCAAGATCGGCCAAAAGTCCATGACATTGTGATTTATTACTATCACTTAGTTCCTACATGCAAGAATAAGCAACATATTCACCTTAAGACTCTAATGGCTAGCCCAAGGGACCCTTAATTCAGGGTTTTTGGACCAAAAAACCTTAATTGAGACGGGTGCTTCATCACAATTTTTTATCTAGTAAAATTTGTTCCAAATTAAAAGTTAGGCACATCAATCGATAGCTTATGCATTGTAGTTATAGGGGCAGGGGGTCAATCATAAACTTCACCAGCCCCAAATTTAATAATGCATGTGTTCCAGAAGGCACATTCGCAAAATTGGCATTCGAATCGATCGCCTTTTTTAATTTTCCCGTAGAACGTACGTAGGAATCGTAGACCACACATTTTCAGACCCGATCTTGTACCCTATCTTTACAGCCCCATAACTTGTGAAAGACATCGCTTTTGGGCTTAAGCCCATATTGTCAATTGAAAGAGCATCAGATTCTGTGTTGATATGGTGTCAAAGTCTATATGGTAAGATATGCTTCAAAAAAAGATATGGGCGATCAAAAATTGGCCTAAAAAAACTCACTTTTTTGTTGTGACCATGATCAAAACCGATCCGTCACTGCTGACCTCTGCAGACCATTGCACAATCCATTGCACCTTGGAACCCAATTAATGCACAGGGATCATAATGTATGGGCCTGAGAAGCATTAGGCAAGGCAGGCATAGTGCGGGCATCATTATTGCCTCCATTTTGGAGCAGCAACAATGGCCATGTCGTGTTGTCATCATCGTCGTCCTTGTCGTCGTCATCAGTGTTGACGTCGATGATGGTCTTGAGGCGGGGGGTTCTGGACCCTCCATGCTGACTCAAATACCTCAAAACATGACAATCAACTCATAATGAGAAGGGGGCGTCTTTGGGATTGGTGGTATGGTACGTCGCGCTCGGCCGAGGACACGGCAAACACTCGGCCGATGGCCAATCCCACTGTCGTCAACCATGAGTGCCTCCATAGGTCCTCGAAAGCTCCGTCACCTAACCTCCCTACTCTCCAGTTCTGCAGACAAACCAGCATCCTCCCTTCTCATTCTCACCAGCCTCTTGCTCCTCTATCTAACAACATCCCTTCAGATAATCATATTTCAAAACATCTCCATCCAGGTTCGACTTCGGATCTTGCAAATTTGCTCAAAATATGGATTCAAGAAATCTTCCTCCCATCACCAACAATAATATTATCCTTCGTCCTCCTTCAATCGTTCTTGGCAATTAATACAAAGCAATATAAAATGAATTGGTAGATACAACAATCAATCAGAACAATTGACCGAGGGCAAATGATGCAACAACCAACAACTGATCACACAATAACAATTAGCTGTATCAGTTTGGTCTCTGCAGCTGTTGCCGGTGGAAGGATCAGAGGCTATCTCGGTCAATACTGTGGTGGGATGGGTGGCGCTCAAGGGAGTGTGCAGTGCACCAGAAGTGGCATCTAGGGCAATGTCTTTGATTATTAATACTGTGCAACGGGCAAAGGCTGCTGGAACAACTTTGGTAGATAAAACATCAAAAAAGAGATATCGTTAAATGGTCCGTAGTCTAATCAATAAAAATACACACAACAACCAACCACTCACATTAATTACATCCGCATGCTAGACCACAAAGGGAGGGAGGCAGATAAAGGCATGGGGAATGATGTTGGCGGGATGCAGCGGTGCGCTTGAAGAGCACCGTCGTGTGTGCGAGACAGTGGCAGTGGCAGCTAGAGACGGTGGCTACAATCAAAAAGAGGTACTTTCAAAGATAGAACCATCATGATCAATTTCAAACAACAATCAACGTGTCATGTTAAAAGAGTTCTGAAAATGGAAAACAATGGAGAGCAAATGGTTGGTACTTGTGACCATCCATTTGGTCATGGTGGCTGTTGCCAGCAGAAGCGGAGAAGTTGAGGTCAGAAAAGAAAAATGTTAGAATCATCTCTTTTGAAACAATAAAAATTCACATAACAATCAAACTAACATGGATTATTTCCCCACTTGGGTAGAAGCGGGGAGGGGTGTGGCAAGGGAGTCGCCAAGGAAGGGGGGTATAATGAGGCGAGCGGTAAGAATGAGCCGGGTTTGTAGACCAAGCGGGCTGCTAGCCGCTCGCTACTTGGCATTGAACTGCAAGGGTGACACTGTGGATGTACTAGTGGTGGCAGTGTTGGTGGTTTTGATGGTGGCGGTCAACTTGGTGGCAGTGCTGGAGGAGGGACAAAATGTGGTGTTGTGGTGATGATGGTGTGGCTGAGCCCCCCGCCCTCACCATGGTTTGGGACTGTTAGGGATTATTTTCAAGAAAATGAAATTGATTCCGAGCCAGTTCCGAGCGATTCTTAACTCTTTCAGTGAGCATGCAAGCTAGGGTTCTTGGTGAGATTACTGACTCACTCTCTCTATAGAGAGAGCCAGTACAACTTACTCTCTCGTGATAAAAACAAATTGAAACAAATATACATAGGAATTAATAGAAATGTATTTATTCTACGTAAATAGCATGATTTATTTTGCTTGGCGCGCACCAGTTCTCTAGCATCAGTCTTTCATGAGAATACCAAAACAGAGTGTATTACCTGATTCTGATAATATATTGTGCTAAATCAGTAATTCTACCATACGATTGTAAGGAATTTTACATTAGAATGACTTCCCAAAAACTACCCATTAATTATAGGTCATTATGTCCGATACCACGAAAATTATGACCAAAAACTTATTAAATTAATATGTCTGACAATTTATGGATTTAAATTCTGATGTTTTTAGATTTTAATTTGATTTTATTACATAAGTATTACTGGTACATTCACGAGCGTACGTAATCCTTTAATATCGGAATTGAATTTTGAAAGACATATATTGTAAATAATACTATCCTAAATTACAGAATTATTTGCTGCGCATCGGATATTATCACCTTTGTTTGGATAATTATTACCGCGAGCGGTCATTGAGAGGTTTCAGATGTTACAGTGATCGTCCGGTGATGATGGATGGGGCGGGTATGGAGGACATGCACTCTCAAGAGTGGTAGCTTTGCTACCAGTTCCGTTTAGGAGCTGCATCACATGATGAGATTCTGCGCATCCTCATAAATGAGGAAGATTGATGGCATGGATAAAGGGTCCACTCGGCCAACATCTGCTTTAATATGTAGCTATCTGATGGTGCATAGCATGTTGCAGTGGCTTGGGGATGGGGTTTATATTTAGCTTTTTCTGTTTGAAATTCATAGATCTGTAACCTGGTAGGTTCAAAATCGGTTGTGTAGTCATTTATCCAGAGGGTCATTTTTCTCCAATTTTGGATCTTACGTATCGAGATAAGAGCGATTTGTTTTTTTGTTACAACCTCGCGTGGCTTGTGTGTTTTGAACGTTCGACATTTGATTTTTGGCGAGGGATGATTGTTGATGCACGATAAAACCCATGTTTTGAAAACTATTTGTTTAGAATTGATGGCCGATGATTATACGTTTTTAGTCATAACTTTTTCTCTCATAATGTTCTCACTATGGTCAAAAGATCTGT
>JALLAR010001291.1:0-10204 GCA_036939335.1 Conticribra guillardii
ACAAAAAGGTTTCCTCAACCCCATCATCTGGATCATATCTTTTCTGCGATGCATAAGTAGTTATTTTCATTTTAAAGTAGGGTGAAATAAGGACACTATAGAGTACTTACACAATAAGGAGATGAACCTCGTATTCAAATCCATCTTTCTTTATTTCTATATTTACATCTTTTAACTCACCTCCTCACGCCTCCCTTGTCTCAAAAAAATGTTGGACCTATTATATTATTATTTTGTGGTGTTAACTATTGTGTGGTAACACTGGCTGTGTGTACTATCGTAGCAGATCGCGTAGCTCAGAAGATGGTAGAGCACTTCATACCAAGGAGGGGTGAATCAATGATCATTTTTTATTACCATAATAATTTTATCATCCTATGATAGAGACATGTGATACTCTCAACTATCAACATAGAATCTGTCAGTTCGAACGATCGAGATAGTTACAGTTGCACTCCAACATACCCCCAAAGCATTGCAACCATGACTTCTGCATCTGTTGCTACGGATTTGTTTCATGGACATCTCTCCAAACGATCAGAGTCAGAGGTGGCCTTGCCATTCTTATCTTTGCAGTTGTCTACGAGCCCCTCTTGTTATCGTCCAATGAAACAATTGGAACAAATGAGCAATAGCTCACTCTTTCCTTGCTTTGCCACCCCAACCTATTTCTCTCTTGGCTTGAACTCGAAGAAGCTGATGCGGCAGATATTGACCAAGAAAAGTGAGCGTCAAATCTGATTGTGGGAGATTGTGGGCACTTTAAAAAATACAGATCCTTGAAAAAAAATACAGCCTGAAATTCACAAAAGTAAGGGTGTGGAATGGAGTTAAGTTGAGCCAACATAATATGGTGATCACATTTTGGGGCTAAGTTGATTGCGCAGTAGCTTATCAAAGAATGAAACACAAGTAATTCCAAAGCAGCATGGTGTGTGCTTTTTTAATTTTCTTTATCAAACAATGCCTAGTTCAAGTCAAGCAACATTTTTGATCAATGGAACAAGATCATTCCAAACACAAACATCATCATTGCTTAAAGCAGCAACCAAACCCCTACACTTCATCACTTGGGATGAGATGTATGGGTCCTCTCCAAGGATGGGATAGATTTGAATCAAGTCGTGAATTCTTTTTAAGGACAGAGAGAACACATCAGACGAGAGCTGTGATCTCTTCTCTAAGACAAACCCGAGTGCCATTTCACAAAACCATCTAGCAGATGGAATGTCATCGCTATTTGTAATAAAAGGCAATGCGCACATAGATAACAACACTTTTGAAAACATTTCTTCTTGAAGCACAAACTTTCTCAAAATAGATGCCATGTTTGTCAATGTTGTTATCCCAAAGTAATATAAGCCATAGTTGCTTTGTGTTTCTGATTGGCGTGCCAAATGTATTGCCCAGAGTGCGTGGCAAGTCGGCACAATCAGCGCAGATTGGTTTACATTACTTGAACTTTGTGTTCTTCCAGGTGCATCAGCACATTCATCGAGAAAGATTTGTATCACTGCATCAGCCAAAGGTACGCCCTCAAAAAATGCGGGTGTGGAATCATCATTATTTGTGCATAAAGCATCATATGAGTTACTATACGACTCAACGGCAACTGTAATGAGTCTGAGGAACTTGAGTTTTAATTCAACATATGGAAAGATAGAAGATATCTTTCTCCAGCTAATAACACCATGCAACCATGACAAAAGTCCAAGTCTCTTCACCATGTGAGTGGATGCGTGTGAGCCTCCAGATTGAATCAATGAAATCATGGTTTCGATAGTGAGAGACATTTCACTCTTGCCTTCTGAATGATCTATAAGGCTATCAAACGAGCTCATGATTAGCTCAGGTACATGATGTTTGGCAATGATCCGATAACAGAAATCATCAACAGCACTGTCCTTTAATGACACAAGAGCCCAAAACCTTTCTGTTTTGCAACGGGAAAGATCATCTGACGAAGAGCAATATAGTGAGAGAAATGCGGGAAGCCCGTAACAATCTTGAAAAGCCCCGTGGTAATCAGAAAGCCGCAGCAAATATCGATTCATTGGCCCATACATATCTTCCCCAGGATTCGAGAGAATGATTAGCACTTTGGCAAGAAACACTGC
Source organism: Conticribra guillardii (assembly GCA_036939335.1). Lineage (NCBI taxonomy): Eukaryota > Bacillariophyta > Thalassiosirophyceae > Thalassiosirales > Thalassiosiraceae > Conticribra > Conticribra guillardii. The sequence goes on from JALLAR010001291.1 coordinate 2,118, forward strand.
TGAAACTGCAGGCAGCATTGGCACATTGAACTTGTTTGTCATAGGTTTATCCTCCCCAAGTACGATGCCTGTTTGTGTCTCTTGGGAGTTTTTTATTTGCATGGACCTACGCACAGCTAAGCCTCGTTGCAATGATGACATCAACATTTCGAGCTGGGGGCGCTCACGCCACAGCTTGAATGTATGTGCTTCCTCCATTTGAAGGGACTCTAAAAAAATACCGCAAATGGCAACTGCCACCTTCCGCATTGCAGGGCACCGGGAAGAAAGTGACGCAATTGCAAGCGAGATGGCGCCCTTACCACATAACCTACGGCATATTTGGCCAAAAGCTTGACACTGAGCAGTATCTTCCTCATCTTTCATGGTGTCATCTTCGTTGCTGTTTTCAGTGGTCTTCATTTTATCTCCGCTTTGATGGTCGGATCTGGTATGGCTTAGAGTAGTAGGTAAGAATGTTTCCAAAGTTCCAAGAATTAATGGAAGGATGAACCCGGGACTGTAGCGGAGATCTTGGCCAGAACCACGCCATTCGTCTCTCAGTGACTTTTCGGTAGAAAAGTTGCCCAATCGCATTCTATCCCGTTGCACCGAGTGCGACTCGCTCACACTGTCATCAATGCTATCATCGCTTTCATCGTCATGGTCTATCAATAATTCTTTTTGATCGTCTTGCTCATCACATTTATGGTTATTTATGTCTCTGTATTCGATATCATTCACTGGCATTGGTTCTAGCGTATCAGACACAGGGAATTGTGACGACGTAGTTTTGATGCGATCTAAACAAAAATGGGAAATCAACATATTGAGGAAATAGTTGCTTGATAATAGAAAATTGATAAAACATGTTTGAGGCTCACCGATATCAAGATACTCTACAAACCATTCACAGCTCTGGCCGTGGACTTTGACAGCATCATCATGCTGATCCATACCACACTGTGAGTTATATTTTGTGCTCATCGAACCCCAACGAAATTCATCCATCATGAGCTTCAACAAGAAAAATAGAATTTCATGAGTATTTGAATACTAGGAAAAGACTCTAAAAGCTACCTACATCAAATAATTGCACCATATAGTAAGAAAATTCCCAAGCTCGCAAACTCACCTGCTTGTCGCAGCTGTTGTTTTTGTCATAAAGAAAGATCAACCGTCTAAGCAATCTATCAACAGAGTCCGTACTTGCATTGTAAACAGAGAGAAGTGTGGTCAAAACTTCGCTGTTAATCTTCACGTGTTCAGAGTCCAGCGATACACAGCACAACATGAGCCGTGCAACTTCCATTTGCTGTGAGAGTCCTTTACAAAAGTCGCCACCTTGTTCCTCTGATGAGTGTCCTTTGTCAGCAATTGCTGTTTGAAATGATGAATGAGAAATTATCATTGCATGCACCTGCCCGGGAGTTATTTTTCCCAAAACGACATTGGATGTAGAATTCTTGCAATACGACTGAGCCAGCATGAGTCTAATTATTTTCAGACATCCGCCAAATATTGCACATGACACAAAGTCATTTGAATTCATCATCCCATACTTGAGGCATACCACAATGCAATTGTCTACAACTGATGACACAAGAAGGCTTTCGTCAAAAGACTGTACTTTTTCCAATTGGCAAGAAAAAGAATTCATCAATTTTTTTGATGAATGCTCCAGATCGTCGTGTTTTGTTCTCATTGTTTTCTTGAGCCATTTCGGCAACACTTTGCAGCATCGTAAAAATGAATGTGATAAAAGTACCGATGTGTTCAAGTTTTGCATTTCCATGGAAGATACAACACATATGGCTAACTCCATCATTCGTATCTCACTTTCTATCGGGGTGGGCTTTGGGCTGACTTCCAACTCGTCAAAGAACTTCAACAATGTTGCTGAAGTTTCCAGAACTAATATTTGATTGGAACATAATGCATGAAGCACGTCAAGTATTAAGTCAAATGTCACCTCGTGGTTTCTATGCTTGCCCTGCATAGCATACAAACCAATTGGTGGGTAAGAGAAGAAATGTCTTTAGGGAATAAAATGATGCAAATATGGAACTACTGTTTCATTTGACATCACTTACCTTGTGGCCAAAAGACGACAAAAATCTCTGTCCAATCATATTCGCCATTTTCTCATATGTTGATGTAGCAATTATATTAGCAGACTTTTGTGAATGAATCTGCAATATAAATGTTGCAGCGGTAAAGTCAAGATATCCATCAGCCCATAGTTCCATTAAGTTGGCATCACTCTCTACGCGTGGGAACACACTTGCGAGACAGGAAAAGATAGAGCAGTCATATACAAGTAATGCCGAAAGGAAGTTACTTTCGTAGCAAATGCCGCTGTTTGAGCCAGGTTGGATACGATGGTCAAATTTTGTCCTTTCGTTGAGTGTGTGCAAACACAAGGTCGTAAAAGTGTCTGGAGTAAGACTACATATCCGATTATATACATTCCATGTTCCATATCCATCTTTCATTGACACAAACGACGCTGCGAGATGGTCCTCGAGTCGAAGACAAAATTCCACTGACAAATTTGTACTGAGGTCTCTAGCGAGAAGAGCCCATAGATCAAACACTTCCTCTAGCGAGAATGGGAAGTTTGTTTCTTTTGTATTTGGCATTGCATGAAGCAAAATCTTAAGCAAAAAATCTTTTAACTGAGGTTTTTGTGTGACGCTAGAACGCATGCAGCGGAAACAATGCTTCCAAATGATGCCAAGCGATTCATTTTGATGTCCCAATGGGACCATGTTACACTGCAGTAATGTGGAGACCACTCTATTACCCAATGAGTGTGACGAAGCAACGCTTTTGTCGTCGGAACCTTCGTAAAAAGAATGCAGTGTGATGCTGAGGCTTGGCCATCTGCTCTTAAATTGTCTTGACCCCAAAAAAGAAAGAAAAAAAAACACAATACAATCTCGATCTACATGATTTAGAACCTGGGCTTGTAGAGCCGCTCCTAATCGCGACACGATATCAGGTATGTTATCCCCTGTCTGCAAAACAAAATATTAAAAGTACAATTTAGAACAAATGAAATTTCAACAAAGTAATGTACTCAGCACGATCAAGCATTCACAGGAACAGCCACCTATTGTTTCTTACCTCTAAGACAGATATAAAGATTTTGCGTAGCAAAGTGTTCAGCTCATCATAACGATTTCCTGGACACTTCATCAAACTTAGACACTGCCTCAGGGCAATAAAATCAGCATCATCTAACAACATATGTACACTATTCAAAGAACTTTCTGAAAAGAAAATCTTGGGTGATAGCAACTCCAGATAATTATTTGCTTTCTTGTCATCATTTAGAATTGCCTTAGCAAGTTGATGTAACCCAGTAGCTTGTTCATCGTTTGGGGGCTTTTCCTGTGCAGCATATACAATCATCGCAGCGAAAGGTTTTGGGTCAGTTTGGAAGAGCAACATTTTGGTGGCTATTTGAATGAGCAACACTGCAAATTTTTCTGAAAATATAGATTGGGATTCACAGCGTCCAATAATTTGACAAATTGCCAATGACAGCAAAGAAGAAATCCCCAAAGGCGGCATGCCATAACCGAGGGAAGCTTCAGCCCATGCCTGTGAGATCATGATATTATGCTGCACTCTTAGTTGCTTTGACTCATCGGACAATGATCCTAGTTCTTGAATTGTGCACGGACTAATACCATCTACCCATAGGGAGGATTCGTATTTGTGGCATGACAACACTTCTATGCTGTATGCAGAGGAGTTAGAACTGATTGGAGGGAATATTTCTTTTTCCATCAATGACAAAGCAAGTTCTCTCGCAGCGGTATAAACCTCGGGTATATTTGATGACACCAGTATAGACAGTAAACTGGGTAGCATCTTGGCTGAGAAAGACACATTATCTGACAAGGATATCACCAGCAACGTATGCAAAATGCGATATTGCAATAGTGGCTCTGCGTTTTGGAACACGCGAGTTGTGATCTGTGCATCGGACGCCACAGATGATTGTGACGGCATTGGACTCTCATTTGGTAATAATTTTGCCCAATCGAACTTGACATAAGATACCAAGGCAGGATCCAACTTTGCATAGCATTGAAGAGTCTCACACAATTCCAGTACCACGAGGGCATTTGCCCGGGACGGTGATTTGCCTTTCAGACTTTCAAATGGGTCGAATCGGGAAGGTATGGAGAGGAGCAGGGATGCTTCTGGCAGGTGGCGCATCATTGCTTGACATATGGACTTGTGGAGATCTTTGAATTCCTCCGTATTGCTATTAATGCTGTCTGTAATCTCTCTTGATTCTTTCAAAGATGAAATGCAGTCGCATGCACGATGCAAAAGAGTTGTTATGAGTTTCAGTCCACTTGAGATTAAAAGAACAGATGGACTTTGTACTACTTTTCCAAGAAGAGTCTTTGTTAAGCACAACGGAACTAATGCAGGCAATACACTGTTAGATGGGGGAAGGATTTCAGTGTCTGCCAATGTGGCATGGGTGGTTATCAGCACCGTTTGAGGCGGAGGAGCCTCGCGAACAACGCTCTCTATGAATGACAATGCTGCCAATGACTGATAATTTGGCTTAGGGTCATTCAGTTCCAATCCTTTAAAGAAATGGGGCACCATGCCTGGAGTAGTAATCAGACACATTTTTAAGAACGTCCTCATTGGGAGACTGTACCCCTGATCCATCATTAACACATACAGTGCTTTGGCAAGCTGTGGCATATACATCATGTTCTGTTCCACATTTTTAGCTGAATGAACTCCTCGTGGAAAATGATGACTTTCCTGCAGAAAGGGAGAGCAATGGCCATCTGCAAGGCACAGGAAAAGCAAGCGCCGTGCTTCTACAGCCGCTATTTCCAATTGGCTCAGCTTGTTGTTGTCATACGTATCACTTCCCTTGATGATCGCACTAATGGATTCAGAGGTGGCATCAAATGGCGGTGCTAGTTGGGATAATTGGGTGATGTTGCTCAGCACTTCTCCTGATAGTAATTCAGCCTAACAAACGGAATTCGTCATTGTGAGAAAACATGTGAGTTTAGCAATACTGCATAAATAATTTATTAGTCGTTCATCGTCAAATTAACTCACCGTAGCAGTTGCTCCTATCACAAATCCTTCACGTGGTCCCACGTTATTATTCTTTGACCCAGTACTACCCTCGGCACCGTCATCCTTCTTGCCCGTGGCAGAACGGAGAAGAACATTTCTCACCCCCCTCAACAATCGAGTCATGTAACGAGCATACAACAAGTCATTTTGCTCTTTTTGCTCAATAAAACACCCTTTCTCATTATCGATATCTTCTCTATCTTCCTCCTCATCCTTGTTCGGTCCCCCATTATTTTCTCCAAGCTCCATGAGCCGCTGTATTCCATACCGCAATACTATGTAAATTATACCAAAGTTTCCTCCCCCGCTAGAAGTATTGACAGCCTGTCCTCCTCCTCCTCCTCCACCTCCTTTGCCATCCTTTCCTCCTCCATATCGCTTTATCAACCATGTTGGAACTTCAGCTATACGAGACAAGATTACAAAATCCCTTGTTTCAAGAAGTGTGCATGCCAATTGGAGACATTCCGTTTGCATGTTGTGACTGCTAATCCTAGTTGAGAGATGCTGCTGCTGCTGCTGCTGCTTTTGATTCTTCGAATGCAATGGTTGAAACACTTGAACCATCCATGACTGCCCATCCCCACTGCCACTGCCACCAGCACCACTACCACCCTTTTCGCTACCAAATTTCCCTCCCTTTCCGCCAGTAGTTCCACCAGCACCAGCACCAGCACCAGCACCACTGCCACCCACACTCCCATTATTCATTGCCAGCCTCCTCACAACCTCCCTCGCCGTACCATTGGACAAATAACATAAATAAATCAAATTCCGCAATGCCGACATGAGTAGTTTCTCTTGCCTCTGTTGCCATTTTTGAAAGAGGATTTGTTTTTTCAAAGTTTGTTGGTGCTGTTCCACTTGTGTTGGTTGTTGTTGTTCCTGCTGTTGATTTTTCTGTTGCTGATGCTGTCCCTTTTTACCGCCCTGCTTCTGTTGATTTTTTTGTTGCAGTTTCTTCTGATTCTGTTTCTCCCTCTGTTGCTGTAGATGGTACTGATGCTGCATCCTGGCATAGTTGTGAATGGCATTGATCCATTCTGGTAATCTTTGTTTCATCAAGATGGTCATGATTTGTGGTGGAATGGCACATTTGTTGTTGTTGATGCCGCTGCTCACATTTTCCATCTCGTTACCCATACTTGTCTCATTTGTCATTGTCATCATCATCATCTCCCAAGAAATCTCTCTTTGCAACGTCTCCTTGGGAATAAATCCCGAAATCCATTCCGAAATAGCCATCCAATAATTAGTTTGAAGTGTCATGGAAATGATTTGTCCTCGACTTTGTCCTCCACTGGTTCCACTCAACATCATCGTTGTCTCTACAGTACTATTATCCCCCGAATGCTTCTTCTTCTTGTTCTTACCATCAAACTCCATCATGCCACCACCACCACCACCCAATAATGATTTATAAACCCCCCCACCACTCAAAGGCAACACACTCACATACTCATTCCTCATCAATTCCACCCCCAATGGACTCGACTGCAAATAACATTCCAAAAATCCATTCGGCCATCGTTGCGAGTGGGGCGCGACGGGATTTCCCGTGGGGCCCTTGGCGACGGAGGTGCCGACGAAGGGGACGAGGTAATTCTTTTTATCGGTCTGCCATTCCGGTGTTGTCGTTGATTCTTTGGAAGAAGAATGCGAAGTTGTGATGGTTAGTTTTTGGCGCTTGTCGTTGAGGACTTTGTCAATCTCGTCGAAGGAGAAGAGGGAGGAGTCCGAGTCGTTGCCGTCCTCGCCATTGTAATCATTGCCATCATTTACAGCATGACTACCTACGACGGCATCATCGGCACCATCCTTATCACCGCGAGGAGGCGCGGGAGACAAGGCCAACCTCCGTTGAAATCCCACCACGCGCACAAACTGATGTAACTTTTTTAGAATCAAAAGGGGATCCTCGCCGTTGAGTGCGGATGTGAATTCGAGCACTCCGAGCGGTTTGGGCGGTGATTGTTGCTGTTGCTGGAGTTGTTGGTCTTGTAGTGATGATTCTCGCTTGCGTTTGTTGTTGCTCGGAGGGGAGGTGGAGGACGTCATGGTGCGTGTAGTACACTTTTATTTGATGTTTTGTATCGTTGCGTCGGCAATCTTCTTGTCCCATTTTGTGCGGTTGGCTCCCTTGATATTGATGGCTGATGTCCGTCCGTCACCCTTGTGCACATCTCGCTCGGAGGGAAATAATTAGACACGACTCGACAGCGCAGACATGATTCGCGAATCAAAAATAGTATGCAGAACTCTGTGAAGAATGTGTGTGTGTATTTCTTGTGCCTACTTTTTGTTGTTGCACACAATCATGATCATGAAAGCACTCACACTTCACGCCACACAACATTCTGGACTCAAGACAATCATTATTTGGCTAAACTCAAACTACTCTTGTGGCCTAAAGCCATTAGGTTAGCACCCCTTAAAAAAATATAACGCGACCAATTCTGGACACCTTTGCTCGTTAAACGTAGTATAACGCATCCAGGGTATGGAAACGTTTGAAATCGTAATTATCCCGTAAAATTAGTTGTTTGTTTTGTTTTGGCAGCAATTGGTTTTGAATATTTATTTGCAGTTCCGTTTTGTTTTGGTAACAAATGCTTCGGCGGTCCGAACTCCGAACATGTGTTCTGGTCATCGTAGAGAAGTCTCACAGTCTTCATGTAGTTAAAGTTCAAATAAATTGCAAATTATGAACGTGTGCACGAACTTCTTCAGGTCTCCTACGATGTTAGAAGGAAGGTCGTCAAGGTCCCATTTGATGGTATAGTGTTGATTGTTTTGTGAACTGGGGATGTCATTGATGAGTCCTGTCACGTAATAATTCAATGGAATGTGTTGTCTGCAATTTCGACAGGGACTTCTTCATGATTCAGGAAGAGTGATTTGTTTGCCTCAATACCCTGCAACTTAAATTTGATGCGGGAGCGCTTCAAGATGGGTTTTTGGATGGGCTCATCGGA
>JALLAR010001292.1:0-10200 GCA_036939335.1 Conticribra guillardii
CGAAATTGCTGATTGATTATCCTCGTGAACCGTAATGCAGAAGTTTGCTTTTGGGATGTAAAGGGGAAAAACACAGTTGAATTCTTTCATGAGGTTCTGAACTGGGATTGCTTCGCGCAAAGCTTGAGACAGTGCGATGTATTCGGCTTCGGCTGTGGAGAGCGCTATTTCTGTTTGAAGTTTGCTTGACCATATCAATGGGCAGTTTGCATAGCTTATAATGAAACCAGTGCGGGACATTACATTTTCCGCGTGGTCGGAATCTGAAGCGTTCCATCCTCCAGCAAAATCAGCATCGACATACACTTCCAATCCTTTGGTCTTGTCAACGTTATATATCATTCCTCAGTCTGGGTTTTCTACGAGATATTTGCCAATGCGCATGATTGCCAATTCATGAGACCGCATTGGGTTGATCGAAAAACGAGAGGTTTGGTGGACCGCCATTGCGATTTCTGGTTTTATGCTGTTTGTTAGATAGCTGAGCATGCCCACAGCGCCGCGATATAACCATTTGTGTTTTCTTGGAGCTCCGTCAAGGTCACGATTCAAAAGTGGTTTGCCAACTGGTGTAGCTTTGGATTTGGTTTTATTTTCATCAAGAGATAAGAATTCGATAATTCGCCTGATCAGAAAAGGCTGGCTCATTTCGAAGCTGTTTTCATCTATGTCGGTGATCAAAATGCCGAGGTATTTATCGATGCTGCCTTCGTCTGTTAGTTCAAAATCTTCTGCTCCGTTGCGGAGGGACTCAATAACAGAATCGACTATAAACATGTTGGTTCCAACAATAATGCAGTCATCCACGTAGGTAAGTACAATGCATCCGTTCTTGTAGAAGACACATTTGTCAACTTGGCTTTGAATGAAACCACGATCCTCTAATCCAATCCGTAGCTTCTCGAACCAATTATGTCCTGCTTGTTTCAGGCCGTATAAGCTCTTGTTTAGTTTCAGGACGTATCGGCGTCGGTTGTCATCAATTTCATCTGATGGTGAGATTCCAGATGGGAGTTCCATGTAAACTGGTACGTCGAGGTCCGCTTGAGGAAATGCCAATACAAAATCAATGCTTTTGGATTCGAGTTTATGAATTTTTGCAACTACGAGGAGTAATCGAACACTTGCCCAAGTAACTACAGGTGCATAAGTGTCCCAGTAATCTTGACCCCAGGTTTGCTGTCCGCCATGCGCGCACAGTCGAGCCTTGTGCTTGTTGAGTGTGCCGTCAGGAAATCGCTTTCGTTTAAAAGACCAAATAGCCATAATTGTTTTGGTTCCTGGTGGAAGATCATCGCGGCTGATTAAAGTCCAATGATTGCGTTTTTCGTGGACGCCTACCTCTTCAAGCATGGCTTCAAGGAAATGTTTGAAATCATCTTGTTGCAGCATTTGTTTGTAGGTATAGTTTTCATTTGTTGTTGTGTAGGCGGATACTTGATTGCATATTGAGTTGATGGTGTCGTCGAAAAGGCCGTTCACGCGTTCAAAATTATCTGATACCTTGCACACGTACGAATGTCGATGCAAATCAAGGGCTGAGCATAATGTCGATGTAGCGAATGTCCAGAGCATGCCAACTGCACAGAGGAGTGAGAAATAGGATGTTTTGGGTTTGTATGATTTTGTTTGGTCAAATGCAGAGAATTGTTTTGTTTCCGTCGTGTATGCCGGAACTTCAGGTTCATCCGAGACCATAGCTCATTATTTCCTCACATATATGTAACTCGTAATTCTCATTTGTTTGATTCATTCTAAATTGCAGCAATGAATCTTCTTCTTGCATGAACACACGAGTTTCAATTCTCTCGTGTCGCCTTCTTTCTTCAACCTGCAGTACGATATAGGTTGGGCACAAGTTCTCCAGTCTGTTGTCTGTTCGAAGATTATCATTTCACAAATCTTGGTTCCAAATTATATTGAAAAATGTTTAATATCATCAAGCGTAAGAAAAAAGCTCAGGAATATTATTGTTATTCATTTCTAATTATGAACATTTTTTGTTTATTATATTGAGATGTTACTATACTTTTTCAAGCACAAATGCAACAAGTGCCGCTAAAAAAAGGTTATTTCCCCAAAGACCCCTTTCAAAACAGGAATAACATGTGTATATCATTATCATCTCCTCCTCCAGTCATGATTGCATTTACTTTCTAGAGTAGTACCATTCTTTTTCTCGATATAACATCAATGATAATTGTCATTCTCATTCCTCTGTCCCACTACTATAATCGCACAATCAACGACCATCAATTGCTCCTTTCGCTTCGCTCCAGTCGAACAGACGCTCGCCATTTCCCTACAACCTATCAAGAACCACCCCCACCTCCTCCACCGTCGCCCCATGATATCCCCTCTCCTTCGTCACCCTCGCCAACTCCACATTCTCCGTACTAATCTTCTCCTCCATAACCTGCTTCAGCGTACTCAACGCCAATTCCTCCGCCTCCTCCAAAGTCATGTCCTCGTTATAACTCTCGCTCAGCGTGCTCTGCGCTCCTTCGCTTCCGGCACCAATGGCCTTGGCTTTATATCTGACGAATGTTCCGGAGGGGTCGGAGAAGAAGAGTTGATGGCCGTCGAGGTCGTCGTAGCCGGCGATGAGGAGGGCGACGCCGAAGGGGCGGGACATGCGTTTGTCTTTGGAGCCGTCTTGGCCTTCGCCGAAGGAGAGGGCTAGATCGCATACTCCTGGTGAGAAATAATGAGGTGGGATGAGAAATGATGCGAATAATAAAATTAGAATGAGACAGTAATCATTGGTTAATGAATAGTTGATAAATAATATGAATCATTTTGATAAAAAATATGAACTGCTCGCTGGTACGCTAAGATGGACTCGTCAAGATGAACTCGTCAAGATGGACTCGCTACGCTCGCATGCATCACCTACCCTGAGTCAATGCCTCCACCCCAATCGGTTCATCGTAGGTAAACCTATGATTCTGCGCCTCCACCCTCGCATGATCCACCAAGGTCCTCGCATCCGCCACCAACCCGCTCATGGCCGCCCCCACGTGCGTATCAATCTCTGCAATCTTTTCCACCGAACTCGGCTCCAATAAAGGCGAGGTGAGACGTTTTTCTACGGCGAGTATGGTGCCGTGTTTGGTTTGGAGTCCTACGGCGGTGGAGCCCAGTTTGATGGCTTCGATGGCGTATTCGACTTGGAAGAGGCGGCCTTCGGGGGAGAAGGTGTTGACGCCTCGGTCGTATTCGGAGCGGGTTAGATACATTGTTGAATATTGTTTATATTATTGATATTATTATATTATATTGTTGGTGTGTGTTGTGATGATGTGTTGGTGGTTCGTTGGTGGTGGTGGTGATGAAGCGCAAGAAGGCGGACAACAACAACAAAGACGACGATAATATTATTATCTTATTATGCCATGGCCAAGCAAGATGAAGATCGATTAGTATTTCGACGACGACGAAAATGAAGCCGATCGAATTGGTTGGAACTCTGCTCGTCTTTTGTCTAAAATGATCATTCCCGTAAATCAGGGTGGGATATTCTCGTGACTCGATTCAATTCTCATCACTCATCACGGGCATCGGCATCGGCTATCGGCTATCCGCGCGCTGTCCAAATCTAAAGTCCAAAAGCCAGCCCAAACACAAAGCATTTTTGTCGCCCTTCCAAAAAATAAACCAAAGACGTATTATTGTATTATCGTACAATATCGTCGACAATGACACTCTTTGCCGCCCTCACCGCCACAATCTCCACCAACAACACCACGGACGGCGATACTGCCGGAGGACCAATCAATAATACGTCGTCGTCATCGTCGTCGTCATCGTCATCATCATCGTGCTCCCCTCCCGAAGCAATCCAATTGTATTCCAGCCGCCTCATTGATTTCCTCTCTGGAACGACTTTGAATCTTGCCAATCCTTCCGCCTCGTCGTCGTTGTCGTCGTCGTCGGCGGCTGCAGCAGGCGTTGTCGATGCAGCGTCCAAAGAAACCGGTCCCGATGCATCCGAATCTGCCCTCTCGAAGGGACAGCAGCAGCTACATCCACCTTCCCAATCGCGATACTTTTCCGCTCTATCGTATCAAGCGGTCCAAGTCCGTCAAGAGGATGTTGTTGGGCCATTGACGACCAACAATACCAATAATTGGGGAGGAGGGAATAATAGTGGTAATTTGAATAGCATTGGTATTTCCAAGCATGGGAGGCCTGATTTGGGGATTTGGGATTGTCGCATCTTGATTCCGGAGACGGCGGGGGGGAATAACGACGGTGCCGTGGCTGTGGCGGGAGAGAGGGAGGTGGAGGCGTCTTCCATGATGTTGCGCCGCGTGGTTCTTCATCGCAGTACCAATGCCAATGCCAATAGCAAAGCCTCAAAGGAAGGAGACAATAAAGAGGATGGCAATACAACTGCTGCTACCGCCAACAACAACGACAATAACAATAATGACTCAACAATGAATACTACTAGTACTGCACAAAGCAACAACAACAACAGCAGCAACCATCACCAAACACGCACCGTCGTCATGGCCGTGGATTTAACAGATCCCACGCAAGTGCAACCGGTCGTGGAACAAATGCGCAAAGTCATTGTCGGCACGTACAATACCAATAATAATGATTACAACAATGCAACCACTACTGACAATGCATCCGGTACTTCTACCAGCAGCAATGGTGGAGGATATTGTACAACCTCGCTCAAGGCCCTCTCCGCCTCCCCCTTTGGCAAAACCGTCGTTCAAGATACCGCTACTTCCCCCTCACTCTCAAAGAAAACAACAACAACAACAACAGCAACAGCAACAAGGCACGATTTGGACAGTGTCGCACTCGTCGTTGCCGCCATTGTCCCATCCTCCTCCACAACAAAAACAACAACAACAACATTTCAAAACTCGAATTCCAATAATGCGTCGTCGTCTCCTGCCCAAGCCTATCAAGAACGTCAGGCACGGGCATTGGTATTGTATCATTTGCACAAGTTTGCTTTGGAGGTGGATTGTACCCTTTGTTTTGTGAGTGATGATGATGATGATGATGATGCAGCAGGAAAGGTTGGTTTGGGAAGGGGAGGAGGAGGAGGAGATGGTGGTGGTGCGAATAATGAGGGAGGGGTGGTGGAGGGAAAGAGTGCTGGTGGTGGAGAAGAAGGAAATGGTGATGATGCCTTGCTGGGAAGGAATTCTACCATGTCCATTGAGGAATTGTCGAGGGTGATTCGTCGTGTGTCCATGGGATTGTCTCCTTTGGAAGAATTGGATGGTACTACTACTGTCATGACGTCAAATAATGATGCTGGTGGCGAAGCAAAGGAGGCGGGTGGCACTATTGGCGAAGAAGAAGAAAGAGAAGAGGCTCAAGAGGCTCAAGAGGCAAATGCAATAGAGGCGTCCACTCCTCCATCCATTCATGTGCCTGGATCGCACGATGGGGAACTTATTCATGGGGCGTATTTGCGCAATGCGTCATGTGAAGGGCGATGGGATGCCGGGAGGGATGATTTAATTGTTGCATTGCCTCCTCGTTCTGCCGTTGCTGCTTCGGCTGCTGCTTCCAAGGACAAGAATGACATCAAAAAGGGCACTTCATCTACTGGTACTACTACTACCGGAGATGAAGAGTGGCTCTCCAAACTAGCCACCTCCATTGGGCTCACCACCACCAACAACAACAACATGGATGCTACTACTTCTTCCACTGCATCAAGTGCCGCTGCCAACAGTGGTACCGGCGGGGATGCCAAAGCATTGACTCTGCTAGAGAAGAAAAAGAGGGATGGGGCATTGGCCAAGAAAAAGTCGACGAGGGCAGTGGGGGCGGGGCCCAAGGATGAGAAGGAGGTTTCGAGCTTTTTTAATAATTTGCTCAAGAAATAGATTGTTATATAATGTTGGTTATTATTTTCATTTCGTGTATTGTGTCGTTTTACTAGGATTTTTAGATTTGTTTTGTTTGGTTATTTTGGATCTCTGTGATTGTTGCGAGTACCACATGTTCCTCAAAGATAGAATTGATGACTCTCATTGTGTGACTACTTGATAGAAGTGTATTGGGGAAAATGATTTCTCTAGACTATTCAACAATTATGTTTGAATGAACAGAAGTGTGGGGTGCACTGCCATTATCAGTGAAAGGGTGCATGCCAACATATAACAAGAATGGATCTTTGAAACTGTTTTGAAATCAAGAGACCGCATTTCCTGGTACATGATATATTTAAAAAATGTCACAGATGGCTAGTTGCAATTGTGTTAAAACATGATTTATCTGTATTTAATGTTTTCGTTTTCATTGGCAGTATATAGCAACATGAGCAAGACGAGAAAACATACATCATTTGAATGAATGATGCAAAAAATGAAAACCATGCAACAATTGCCATGAATACATGAATAAACAACGATCAATCATGATGCAAACAGCGAAACAAAATCCTAAGCAAGATCAAGAAAAAATCTAAATCTAAAGCAAAAAAGCAAAACAATGGACATGATAGAGTGTGCCCGTTTGTTTAGCGAAGATGGGAGTTTCTGACTTTTCGTTGACAATGAAAATCGTTCCAGGATGGACGGAAGAAATTCATTTCAGGGAAAACATCTTTTGCCATAGTTTTCTATTTGATTCAACATCATCCCAAGCTAATAATACGAACAAGCATGATTTGAAACCTAAATACTTGAATGGAATGAGGTATTTTTTTTTTTACAAATATGATTTATTAAAAAGGTTTATTGAGCGACATGCACATCCCTTCAGTGATTTGTGTATCCTAGTCTAAACTGCTGTTTCAATCAACCTATGCTCCCTTATCGCAGCTCAAATCAAACCATCAAACTTTATTCATCCCAATAGTGATTCAACTGATAGAGCAAGCACTTCCCGTGATCATTCCCAATAGCGAAATATTTACTTCCCGGGCTAAAGTCCATACTCCAAACATACTTCAGTGGTGTTTTGGATGTTGGCCAATTCGAGAACACCGTCGCAGTTGGAACATGCAACAACTTCAATCCGTTGGTTTCTCTCCTCGTTGACATTGCAAGGATTTGACCATCGCCATTGAACTTTAAGAAGTCTGCCGAGCTTTGCATGTTCATAATTGATTTGATGGGTGTTCGTTCTGTGGTGGCGAGAGATGAGCCGCGATTGCGCATAGGCAATTTGTCATTGTAGAGATTCACTACACCACTTTCAGCTCCTACAGCTAGGAATTGAGAAGATGCAGCAAGGGAAGAAGTGATGGTTCCGTCTTCGTTGTGGAAGCGTTCGACACATCTTCGGCTTTTGATATGCCACCTATTATGGATTACAGGAGCACAACATGGTTCAGCACAAGAATAAAATCAACAATGGGTTCTTCTATTTTCCTTTCAAAGACAGCACTAGATTCGAAAAATAATACATTCCTCACCTATAGACATCCCCATCACTTCCACTCCCCATAATATACTCACTGTCCGGAGTAAATGTAATAGCCCTCACACTTCCATTCATTTTCAAATCTCCAATCCATTGTCGAGATTTGGAATCCACCAGTATAATGTATCCATCATTCCCGAAAAAGGCGATAATGCGGCCATCGGGAGAGACGGTGAATTTTTCGAGACTGCGTTCGCTTCGTCCCATGATATTGGGGATTTTCTCAATCTGAAAAATGAGTGACGGGTAATGATATTTTGTCAATGAGGAAGGTTTTGATTGAAAATAATGAAGAAAGTGAAGAATACGGGAGTGAAACATCCTGATGAAGCATAATTCAAATTCATGCCTTCAATAATGCAAATCAGCAGCAGATATTTGCACTTACGTTTCCAGAAACGGCATCATACACATAAAAGAAAGGACGGCGGCCACTCAAAACTACGCTTCCAGAGTCACCTAAAAATGATGCACATGTGATAGGAAGCTGAGGAACTGAAGATACATAATGAAATGGAGCATGAACGCAAGGGGAATTGTGGGTAAAGTGAGCATATACAGTGGAATAAGCCAATCAAATGAAAAGGGGTGAAAACAAATAAAAATGTCTCAATTTCAGTTGTAATGACTCCAACACATTTAATTCACAGGACCACCCCCATAAAAAACAATCCAACATCATATTATACATACAACTAGAATAAAAACTCACAATGAATACCATGAATCTTATGATTCTCCTCCCCATCCACCCTAAAAAACCTCATCATCTTATCCATACCCGCCGTCATCAACAACGGATTCTCATCCTCCCCCGAACTCCCCGGATGGAACTGAACCACATTCACTGCACTATTATTAGGATCGGATATATTTCCATCCCGTTGACGCACCACATTGAGCAATGTTGGGGGAAGGGGTAAAAGGGATGATGACGTTGAGGATGCGAAGAGAGAGGCATTGGATTGGAGGATGCGTGTGGCGGCAGCGTCGTCGTAGTCTTGCGCTTCTTCGTCGCTGCTTTCGTCTTCGGTGGAGGAGGTGTATCCCCTCTTTTTCTTCTTTGGATGTGAATCCTTTCCGGTATCATTGTCATCATCATCATTGTCGTTATCCACCTGACCAACATCTGCCCAATCCGTCCTGGCAGCCACACTGGCGGTATTGACAAATCGTTCACGCAATCGTAATTCATATTCCGAGAAGGAGAGAGGGTTGGTCTCATCGCGGTAGCGGCGGAGTTTTTTGAGGCGGTTGGGTCCGTTGACGAGGGAGATGCCTTTTTTGGTGGATAGTTTTGATGATGATGATGATTTGTTGCTGCTGTTGTTGTTGTTGTTGCTTTCGTTGTCGTTGTCGTCATCATCGCTGTTGCTATTGCTGGAATCTTTGTCATCGTCATCATTCTCATTGTCCTCTTCTTTGTTTTCGTCTTCTGAATCGTCATCATCATTATCATCCTCACTGCTGTCATCTTCGTCATCTTGCCAGGCGGCTCCCTTCATGGAAGCTTTCCCAGGACCTTCTTCCTCTCCCTGCATGGAATCATCCTCGCTATCCTCGTCGTCGTAATCCTCCTCCTCCTCCTCGTTATTATTCTCGCCCCCTTTCTCCTCCTCTGGCACTTCACTTTCATCTTCATCGTCGTCGTCGTCCACTCCCGAGCGATCAATGGCAAACAAATCTCCATTCCATACATCATCAGCAGCAGCATTCCCATTCGCTTTGTGAGATGACCCGTCAATCGCATCAGCCATGACTCCAGCATTATATCCCTCGCTCTCTAGGCCAGAAGCTGCTGCAGCAGCTACACCACTGTCACCACCGCCACCGCCAAATAAAAGTTCCGTCAAAGCCGCCTCCTCTGCCAATTTCGTTTCGGACATGACATTCTTTTTCTTGGTGGTGGTATTGCCGGTATTTCTCTTGTCTCCACGACGATGATGCTGCTGCTGCTGCTGCTGCTCGTTCTTTGTTGTCTCGTTGTTGGTGAGGGGAGAAACGTGTTTGGCCTTTTTGGCCTTTTGGCTGCTGGCAGCACTTCGTTTTGCCATTTTTGATTTGTTGTTGTTGGTGTATTTTTATATTCCTCTCTGTTTCTTCCTTGGTCTATTTACTTATTTATTTATTTATTTTTGTTTGTTTGTTTGATTTACAACGAGTCAAACACTAGTGCCGTATTTCACAATATCAATAATTAATTGAAAGTGATGCAAATAATAGAGAATGGATTTGAATCTTGGCGGGGTTTGGATGGACGGGGTGCGAGTGCGAATGAGAGTGGCAATGCCAATGAATGTTGTCGGCGTGCGTGATGGACTACTAGATAGACCGAGGCGCAACGGAAGCTCGAAGTTCGGTGCGTGAATTTCCTCACTTGTTGGTATCGAATCGGTCGAGAGAGTCAAGTGGGAAGAAAGATGGTGATAATAAGCAAGATGATCGTTTGGTCTATCGCCCTTATCTGAATCGCGTTGGTTGTGCAGAGTGCAGAACAACATCAAAACAGGGAGACAACAATCACAGAACACATGGTGGACATTGGGCATAATATTGTACAATACTATCGTAATTATTATTTTTCTGCGCGTCTTGTGTCTTGTGTTTGATGGACGGCACATTTGGTTATGGGCTCGGCGGCAGTTATGATTTATTATGATGACAGACAGACGGAATTACGTGTCCGCAGTCCGCATGTCAAAAGACACAAAAAGCACAAAAAAAACCGCCGGGAGCACACTAACAGAATCTCGCATTACAAAGCTTATTTTTTATTTTTTTATGATAGGG
>JALLAR010001293.1:0-17353 GCA_036939335.1 Conticribra guillardii
GCATGCATCATGGGCTCCTCCTCCACCGACAACAATGTCCGCGCGGCACCCCAATCTCAACCGTACAAACGATCATCCTCTCACTCGAACCAGCACTCGCCTCGCGTGAACCCAAAGAAGGACAAGCACAAAAATGAACGTCATTCATCCTCGACTTCTTCCGACATTGATGGCAGCAGCAGCAGCGGCGGCGGCGGCGGCAATAGTAAATTGACTCTCTCGTCATTAATTTCTCTGCCTTGGGTAATTTGCCAATTCTTCTTTCGATGGACCCTCTCTGTTTTCTTTTTGGATCGTCTTTTTGAAAAAATCAACACGAATGGTGACGCCAACGATGAAAATAATAACGAGGAGGACGAGGAAGACGAGGACGAGGACGAACAAGAACCCATTTCCATCCCACCTTCGCCTGCACTGACCACCCTCCTAGATCACGCACTCTACCGGAGCTACCAAGCGGAGTTAGTTCCCACGGTGTGTGCGGCGACTCAATTATTACAAGAATTTATCGAGATGAAAGAAGCGGCTGCATTAATCTGGAGGGAATGCCGCTGGATGGTGGGCGTGCCATTATCTCCGGGCCTGGAAGTTGGATGCGAAGGAACCGAATCAATGGAAGATGTGGCACTTGGATATGGCATTAGTGTTGGTGGAAACTCCAATGTGAAGGTTTATATAGGAGGGGGAGTTGTATTGGATGAACGCGGGAATGGCATTTTGGATGGGAGTGCACGAAGCATTGGCAGTGGATTGGAGGAAGGAAGTGGAGGGGATGTACGTGTTTCCATTTCGGGAGGCAAAACTGCTTGTCCCGAGTTTGAAAATATGGCTGCGTTGGAAGAAACGAAATGGAGTGAGTTTGAGACAATTCAAGACTTTGCTCAGCAATGTTATCAGAGTGCCAATGAGGCTATTCATCGGCTGACCACGGATAGATTGGCGGACAGTGCAAATCTGACTTTGCAGGATTCTATATTGAGTGCAGGGGGTATTCATAATATGGGAGACGGGGGGTTGGACGGATCTGGGAATCCCAATGATGACGTGACAAACCAAACTCAAGCACAATCTGCATCGTCCTTGGGGTCATCAACAAGTTTACCCACCACTCCTGCCGATATTGGGATAGGAAGATGCTACAACGCACAACCCCGTCGTGACTGTTGGGAAAGCCCACGTCTATACTGCCCAGATTATGCATGGGCAGACGATGCCATTGGCGGATGCCAACGACTCTTGCGATCTCTGTCGAAGCATCGATTTGTTTCATTAGTGGGTCTGCATGGTTGGAACCGTTATGCAAACTTTACTTCGGAGATCCCGTCTAAAGATCCCTTAGATAGCTCAAATCTTATTCCTCCACCAGAGTATGCATCCTCTACGCCTCATCCTTTCCCGTCGCTTGAAGTAATCCATGCTCTGAACTATCTCGTGTCTCAATTGCTTCCCATTTCTATTCCTTCGAGTCTTAATCAATTCCGCGCCGCTGTGGAAGCCAATACTGTTATATCTAAACGTTTATATTTGGTCAAATGCGAGTATCGGGCACCATTACGAGCGCACATGGAAGGTTGGTTGGCATACAAGGCAGCACCAAAAATTGAATTGGTTGAAAGGTATTTGAGAGAATTTCACGGAGTAAATTCCAAGAGCAATGGAGAGAAAGAGGGTCATAATGATACTGGTGCTACAAAAAGTAAAGGCAATATTACACTGCAGAAAAAGCCATCATCGGATGGTTCCAAAAAGCCGTTGCAACTGCAGCGTGAATTGCTTGAGAAACAAATCTCGGAAAATTATTGGAAGCATCCTGCTTTTGTGGAAGCATTGCAGCTGGAAAGGTGCTGTGAGCGTTTGGAGGCAGAAATGTCGCAAATGTTGATGCCTTTCGCGAATGTGGCGAGAGAGATCATGGATCAGAGGAAGGGGCGGTTGAGGGCGGTGGCGGTATTTGTAAATCAGAGGGATTTAGAGAAGAGTGATGACGATGATGAGGGTAAGATTGAGGATGAAGAAGACAGCGATGAGGAGGAGGATGTTGTTGTATCAGAGGTACTAGGGTGGAGGGATGTTCCTTACATGAAAGAATTGTTGAGAGTAAGTTGCCAACATATGTTTCTCTTTTACTGAAGTGTAATATTCACTCTAACTATATTTCCTCTTTGTTTATGTGGGAACTGAATTAAATAAAAATAAAACTACAGCGTCTCAAATCCGTCCTTTGTCGCAAGCCTGGTGCTGAAGAATCTGCAGGCATTCGGCCGCTCCTTCTTGACATACAAGGTGTTCCACGTTACAGCCAGGGCCCAGTAGATGCTTCCATTGAAATACCGTTCTTCCCTCCTCCTCCTCCTTTATCTAAACCTTCCTTCTTTGAATGGTTCATTCAAAGTGCGTCCGAGCCAAACATTCCCACTGAAGAGCCATGGTTCCACCTTGAACAATTCATATCTGGCATCAAAAAACTTTTGCAGTTGTTGAGTCAACCCGGTACGCCATTTTTGGTGGAGGAAAGAACCGCCGGGAGCAAAAATAACCAAAATACTATGCAAAAAAATATTCAGCAATGCACTGGTGTGTGGAATGAAGAAATGTTTCGTGCACAGTTTCAAGATTGGTGGGATATGGTCAAACGACAACGTGATTTGAGTGCTGGCGATGCTAACAACGATGATACTGACACAAACGGTGATCCGCAACCATCTCTTTCTGAACTTTCAGAAACTATCCGAGAAGCAGAAATTGAGCTTAGCATCGCTATGGCATCAAAAGATCAACTCGAACTAGTACTACGCCGCCTAGAAGCACTACGTGATGATGACTCTAGCCGATTCATGATCATGGCAAAAATTGTTAATGAGGTAGGACAAAGAGAATTGAATGAAAATATTGTGGTGAGACCTCCTGATCAGGAGAAAACAGATTTTCCTGCCCTTTCCGTGCCTGGAGTGTTTGGGAAGCATCTTGTTGTATCTGGAGAAGTACTCCCAGTTGGTTAAAATGAAATGAATTCATGATAATTGATCATACTTAAAAGTGTAATTGGTCTGGTGCATTTATGTTGCTAGGTGTGATAGTGATAATATTATTTTCTGCACAAAGAGATATGCTACATATAGCTACATATTATTTATTTCTTATCTATCCCTCTTCCTTTTCTTTTAGTATTGTTCAAGTCTAGAAACTAGCGCCTCCTTTGACCCACAAACACCCAACCCTTTTGCACTCAACTTTCTGCGCAATGAATCAACTGAGAATAATGATTTTGCATATACATCTGATCCTGCCAAGATGATTTGTTGCATCAACTCAGATGATTCCTTTAACTTTTGGGCATGTTTTGAGTTCAAAACATCTCTGGGGCTTTGAATGCCATATGACATTGCGTACTCTTTCAGCAACGGACACGTTTTTGCATCAGCAAGAACGAGGAAAAGAACCACATTCTCAATATCAATCACTTGATGTGCAACGAGAGCAGTTTCTGCTGCCATTTCTGGCCCTCGATGCCCAAATAATCAGCGGCAATAATGATACTGTGGCCCAGTCTTAGAAAAATATTGGCCTTTGGTAATGCACCTAAATATGTATACTAGATTATAATACAAAATATTTCAGCAGATTTTATGGTTTGTCTATGCTGTCTCCTTCACACATGTTTCCAAGGACAGATGAATATGTTCAGTTACAAGATGCTTATGCAAATGGAAAACTTCATCTCCAATGGCAAATTATACATCACTGTGATATCCGCTAGTAATCAATTCTAGTGTGTCTGTTGTCTGTTGCAGCAGGTTTTGGGGGGAAATAAAAATGTCTTATCGTAGTAGGAGGTAACTCAAGATCCACTTCGGGTCTGATTTGAATCAAGCAATCAACAAAAAGTGATGAGGCATGAAGGATAAAGCTTGATAAAGCCAATTAGATTGCTGCAAGAGATAGATATAGATGGGAACGGGGAACGGTTACGTTGGCGGCAGATGGTCATTAAATGAACTTGTTGGTGTTGGTTGTTTGTGACACGGTCAATATTCTTTTTTTCTTATGTTCATATGATAATCCAGTATTTAGCACCATTTTTTCAGCACAACTTTTCAATTTCCAGCACCATTAGTATGTGGCACCTTTTTTTCAACTTTAGTCCCACATTAGCTTCTTGGACTCCTAAATTGTCAGCTGCCACATTTTTTCATTATCCCCTACCTATTATTGTTGTTGTCAAACACATCATCAAACAACCCCGCTCTCCCTCAAATAATTGGACTGCCATGCCGCCGTTGCCGTCAATTTCTTCTCCATTACGTTTACATCAAAGTAACAACTCTTCTATTTTTTCACCCGTCGTCCGGTATGCTGTTTCATCCGCCTCGCCATGGGCACCAAGCCCAGCACCTTCAAATTGATTTTAAAACTTATAGGTAAATGTGACTGGAATATTTGGTGCCGAAAAAATAAAAAATAAAATTATGGTGCTAAAAAAACAAGGTTGTCATCTTTTGGTCGCATCAAGGAAATGGCAATGGGTCTGACAGCCGACAGATCTGGGGTCCACTATGAGATAAGTTGCGGCTGACTTACAGACGTCTCCACTTTATCCCCATTTCAAAAATTACCCCTTGCACGCGTAAATACCATGATAAAATAAAACACCATGGCCGTTCGCGCGGCTTCGATGTACCATTACCATTTCATGGTTGTAGGTTGCGCCAATTTCTAGCGCCCATTACCGCCATCATCATTAGCAAATGAAACCGATTCTTGCTGCGTTGAGTTAAAAACTCCCCCTACCAAGCGAGAAACGTCCGCTACAAGACACACCCTTTTTCGCCATTGGCCGCAGCACAGAAAATTGTCTTGGCCGCAGGTCATGTGCGACTCGTGTCGAATGTCAAAATTCAAAATCCTTGATTTTAAATCATAAGTAAATGTAACTGGAATAATTGGTGCCAAAAAAATAAAAAAATAAATAATGGTGCTAAAAAAAGGTTGTCTTTTGGTTGCATGCGAAAAGATACGTCCAGAGAAAAAGCCCTAAGTTACCCTGAATAAAGGTTCTCCCTCTACATAGGACTCAATACGTTTTGTGAGAATCTTGGCCAAAACTGGACTCTGAAATAACATTATCAGGAATTGGGCATGAAAAACAGGACAATAAGCGGGTCTTGTATTGTGTACTATCCTCTCGAGAGAGTAGTACTATGACCTTGACCTCCATTCCGAACCCATTATTATTTTTTGACATATGACAGTCTGCAGTCTGAAAAGCGTCTGCAACAAGCCCGAGGCTCACGATGGCCGGGCAATCACTGAGCACAACCTTCCCCACGGAGGTTCAGCTCTTAGTTCTAAAGAATCTCGACGCCCAATCACTCAGCTTCCTGCGATCTACCTGCCGTCTATACCGTGACATCATCACGACCGATTGCCAAGATATTTGGAAAGACCTGCATGGGATTCGGTGGCCCAATGGAAAGAGAAATCCGACGCGACTTCGCAATGAATTTACGACATGGTCTGACTCTGGATGGATGGTGGTTAACCCACCAGTATCTTATGCAAATGAGGAGGGCATCGCAGAAGAAGAAGAACAATTTAACTGGTTCAACAAGTTTATGCAACGAGCTGAATTAGACTCCACTGTGCTACAACGCCTAAAGAACTTAGACATAGAGTTATCCACAGAAAACACAATTTGGTTTTCATTAATGAAAGACGGAGAAGATATTATTGATAAAGTGAAGGCAATTATTGTAGAACAGCGTGAAATTCCTCATATAGAATTGTGCAATATTGGGGAAAGGGTTTTGAATGGTATTGCACGTTGTGCGTCATATCAAGAATGGCGTTATCTCAATGATCCTGGTACTGCTGAAGAAGCTATTGAGGACGGTGCTATTGCCATTGCAAAATTTTATCAAAATCATGAGAAACTCATGCAGCATAAAGATATCAATGGTGTGGAGAATTATGTGAACGCGAAGCTGGAAAAAATGGCCAAAATACTGCAGATGCGTCTAAATCGACGGTTGGGATTATCAAATAATATGGATGCAACAAATAATGAATGTCCCTATCCTTTGATGGAAGTGATTGAGGAAATGAAAGTCTTTTTTGAAACTGGCTGTTATGATGAAGGGGAAAGCATAGACCCATTTCGCGGGAATGAAGGGGACTACTACAATCACAAAAACTCTCTTATTGAGCATGTTCTCGACTCTAGAATTGGCATTCCAATCACTCTTGCTGTTGTATATACAGCCATTGTTAGAAGAGCATGTGGCGTCCATCTTGACATAATTGGGTTGCCAGGTCATATTGTTGTCGGACTTCCATTTGATGGCAACGACACTAATAATTCTTCCCGTGTCTTTGTTGACACCTTTCGTGGAGGCCGCATCTTGAGTTTCAGTGATGTCCAAGCTATTGTCAGGAGATTCAACATCACATTCAACGACAACATGGTAAAACCTATTTCGCACAAGAAAGTGTGGCAGCGCATGGTGAGAAACCTAATACAATGCCATTCTATGCAAGCATTGACGGAAGAAAATGGCATAGAATCCACCAATGACTGGAAAGTGGCTGTGCCTTTGAGGTTTTTCTTGGAAGATTTGGCTCCAAATGTAAATACTTTTCGTCAGCTTGTGGAAGCACCAGGGTGGTGTCCGCGGTTTTGTTGAAGGCAACTTATTGTTATACTTGGTTTGAGGCACCCTGGCAACACATACCTCCTACAACACCCACGCCACCATTATTCCCTGACTAAACCAACAACCCATTGAGCTTCCTCTGGATGATCACTT
The DNA here is from genome assembly GCA_036939335.1 of Conticribra guillardii. NCBI lineage: Eukaryota > Bacillariophyta > Thalassiosirophyceae > Thalassiosirales > Thalassiosiraceae > Conticribra > Conticribra guillardii. Next base: position 6,804 of record JALLAR010001293.1, read on the forward strand.
TTGTTTATTTACTGACACTCAAACCTCTGACAACACCACAGTCTCAACTCGGAGTAGACTGAAATAAGGAAACCTTAAACACTAATCAGTCCACAAAAAAGTATATGTCTTATTTATATATATTGAAGTTGTATATAATGCAGTGGAAGTGTGAGTGCGAAAAGTTTAAGTAGTATAATACTTGATTAATAAACATAATTACCACAAATACTAACACGGTAAAGATAATTCGTGTACAGAACTGAGGACTTCCTTACCCAACTTCTCGTTCATTCAGAATGGATTGAATTGAATAATTGTATTTTGTTACAAAACATCCATGGTTTTCTTAATAACACACTCGGCATTTCTGCTGGCAACTCCACAGATGACATATTTATTGTATTGGCATCAGCACTACTGATCTCAACAAACAAATCACAAAGGGACACATCCCATCACAGTTGACTAAGATCAATAACAATGACTCCTAAAATGGCAGCTAAATAACATCTCTCATGTCCACTGTTTCTGCCACTCTCGCTCATAAACATAAACTCCTCTAATTTTCCAGTACGCTTGCTTCAATTCCTCGGGATTACTATCCACCCACTCATTGCACGTTTTGAATTTCTTAAACTGTTTCGGACAATCCATGAAGTATCGATTCCCGGACACACTACCACAGAAAGCAAGGTTAATCACAAGTCTCATGTTACGGAAGTGGTCTGCAGGACAGTTGGTTCCATCACCTGTTTTGAAGAAAAAATACGCAATATCTGTTAGATGGGTGCACAGCAACAAAACAGACACTTCATGAAAAGAAATTCACTCACCAATAGGAAAATGACCATAAGGCAGCCCCCACTTATTCGTATCCGGCGCCACCCTCGCATCCTCATCCACACTCGTCGCCGTTCTCAACGCATCCCTCAAATTCGAAGGCACCCTCCCATGAGGCGAAAACACCCACGTCCTAATATGCCTATTCACGGGATCCCACTCCAACGCATACACCCCACCCCCATTATCATTCAACGGCACGCCCAAACTCCGTCCCTCCAATTTCAAATCGGTAGCCACACACCCCTGATTCAACCATTGATGAGGATCATACACAAAGCAATCCTGCGCGTACCGAAAGGTCATATCCGGAATCCCCGTCTTTTTATCCGGAATCCCCACGGAAGTATCCCACGATCCCGTCTTGCTACCCTCGGGAACATCGTCCATACGACATTCCTTCGTGGAATGCAATGCCGTCTTGGCGGTGTCTTGATAATTCACCCCTTCGACAATGTCGATTTCTCCATTGACGGGCCAATTGGCCTCGTCGGTGAGCCAGAATGCGGGCCAGGTCCCGCATCCGGCGGGCATGTGGCGGAGGTCGATGATGAAGAGACCGCGGTTGAAGCGACGGTGGCCTTCGAGGCGGACGGAGTTGCGGGGTCCTTCGTCGGTGGGGCTGGAGCCGATGATGACGAATGTTTCGGTGGGTTCGTCGGCGGTGGTGGAGGATATGGGTGGGATGTCGGGGTTGAAGGGTTCGAGTCTGGGTGGGGTGGGGTCGTCGGTGAGGGCCGGTTGGAGGTGGCGGTTGGATGCGTGTTTGGTTGCAGTTTTTGTCGAGCTGTCGTTATTTTCTGTTGCATTAATTGTCTTTTCTGCACCATCATCACTGTCCTCTCCTTCTTCCTCGTCGTCCTCCTCTTCTTCCTCTGCCTTCTCGTCTGCCTTTTCCTTCTTTCTCTTTAACTCTGCCAAAAAATCCAAATCTTCCTGCAGCCAATCCACCTCCCTCCCCTTACTCTTACCACCACCACCGTCCACCCCATTATCATCCTCATAAACCTCAATCATACTGCTCCTCTCCACCTTCTCCGTCACGACCTTGACAATCCCCTCCTTCGCGGCCGCCTCCTGACTCACGTACAAATTATACCCATTGCTCCCCGCCGAATCCTTCCCCGCGTAAAATTCCCAATATTGCCAAAAATCTTCGCCCACCTGCGCCTCGATGATTTTGTATTCTCCCACGGGTTGTCTCGGAGGTCCCACGACCATGGTACCGAGAAGCAACGCGAGGGCGAGGAGGAGCATGATGAACAGCGTCAGCGAGAACATGAGCGTGACCTGACGGCAGAGGGGGGTCGTTGTTTGATAAAACTTCTTCTTGATTCGGTCCCGATCGTCGTCTCGATCCGCGGAGGACGCGGAGGAGGAGGACGGTTCTTCGAGTTCGAATTCGGCGGGACGTCGTCCGCGCACCGAGGCGCGGAGGGCACGGGTCGATTCGGAGATGCGTTGGGTGAGATGCGCGGAGGATAATTCTTGTTCTCCTCGCAATAATTGCCCTTCTTCGTCTTCTTCCGCGGCTTCCTCGTCGTCGTCGTCGTGGTTGTTGTTGTTGCCGACATTATCCTCGTTACCACCAGCGTTGGGAAGAATGCCAAGCGCACCCAAGTTTAAACTCTTGCGCAATATTCTCCGTTCTTCCATTGGATTGTCTTGGGCATCGAGGAGTTGATTCCCAATTTCATCGACCATGCGATAGCTTTTTTGTTTCATGGTCGCATTTAGATGGAAAGCGCTATCCGAGGAGGTATTGTTGTTGGCGCCGCCGCCGGTACTGCTGTGATCGGTGTCGGTCATGATGCTCACTCGTTTATTCGCAGCGGCCGCCTTGGGATCTACCAGAAATTCCAACTCTTCGTGGGTGACACTCTTCCTCCTACCGCCACCGCCACCGCTTCCCACTCCGGCAATCACCACTCCATCCGCATCCACCATCACCNCCACCACCCTCCAATTCGACATCGCTATCATACAAATCCTCATCGTCCGTTTCCATCCCCGCCAATAATCCATTAATGCTATCGGAATCTCCAATGTTTTCGGAGGCGAGGCGTTTGGCGCCTCGTTCCATTTCTTCCAGTGTCGAGTTGGATATTTTTAATTGGGATGGTCTGGCGGGCAATGATTGCGTTATTCCTTCTTGTTGTTGTAGTAGTTGGGAGGATGATGGTTGGGAACCGGGTGGGGCGGAGGAGGAAGCGAGGAGGGAGGTTCGTTCATCTTCGTCTTGGTTGGTCTTCTTCTTGGAGGCGGAGGTGGAAGTGCCAAACATTTTTGATTTGTTTTTATTATGTTTGTGTTTGTGTTTTATGTTCCAGTCAAACTGATGTTAATGATGTGTTGTTTGATCAATTATTGATGATTTCGCAAGTAGTTTTCCTTTGTCGTTACTACAGAGAGGTTGCTTGGTTCTAATGTTGTGGTAGTAGTGTTGTGTGATGGTGGGGTGGTCGTCATCGGACTACCTCTAGAGAGGGCGGCGGACATCGTCGTGGAAATTATGCCCAAAACGCCAGCAAAACGCCGCTATATTCCTCGTTGTTTTTTGGAAAGCCATTACCTTATACAATACACATATAAAATATATTGTGGTTTTGTAAATAAACTGGATTTAATAAATAAATTATTTATTTATTAGAGTATTTATTATAAATATTAAACAAATATAATTAAATAATGTAGATTTGGTTATGGCTCCAGGAAGGATGGATTTTGTGTGTGACAACATAAGACATCATAAAATCGAAAGAAAATATCTTTGATACTCCCTTCATTCTACTTTAATTGAAAATACTATTGTATTATACTTATTGATTCGAGCGATGGACAGACTCACATTCATCATTGATCATTGCCCACGAAAAAACGCTCACAAAAAAAAGACGACCGAAAACGTCAAAAATAAACGGCGTCCCCATCGCAACCGTCGTCGCGACTGGATCATTGTGCGAAAGGGAAATAATGTCCTCCAATGCCGCAACCACGATGACGGCCAACGAAGAACCATCCGTGACAACCACAATGAAGGAAATTCCATTTCTACGGCATCATGATTTGATTCCCTTGAGTAGCAGCAGCAGCAGCAGCATCGATAGTGGTAGCAGTAGCAACAGTGCTGCTGCTACAAACAATACTAGCCCCACCCGCGGCGGCGGCGGTGGTGGCGATGGTTCCACTGCTCGAAAACGATACGTCGCCTCCCTCATCACACGCAGCAGCAGTAGTAGCGGTGATGGTGAATCGAATTCGGTGCCAATGGGAGGGTATGGAATTCAACTAGATTGTGTCAATTCCTCCACCGATCGTGGTGGTGGCTCCTCTAGCAGTAGTAGTCGCGATGACAGCCGCGCCCTGGCCTTGCTTCCAACCGCCAATGACAGGCATGGCATTGATGATGTTGCGGGTACACCTGTAAACTACTCTCGCCATCACACACCCAACAATGACAACAGTGATAACAACAACAACAACAACATGACATCCTATAATATTATGATTGATCCGCACGAAGAAGCCTACCAACTACGAGGTCTCACTTCGGTCCATTATTCCTCCATGGACAACAATGTCATTTGTACCAATGGCGTGGCGGGAAAGAGGGGCTGCGTGGTTATTTCCGTTAGGAATGCCGGGGGCAATAGTACCAATCGCAGTGGTGGTGGTGGCGGCGCCAAAAATGTGGAAGTGGATCTATCCCCCCTCTTTGCCACCATTCGTCCCGGAGGAACCAAAAATGACGTATTGTTCGATGCTCCCGTTGGCACTGCCTGTTTTGTTCGACGGCAGCCGCATGAGGATGATAATGATGATGTTGATGAGACAATGCGAGGTTATGATGCATCGACAAAGGATGTCAATGGGAGGTCGTACCTTCATCTTCATGCGGTAGATCCCTTTGGATCCGTTTTGAAACTGAGCTTTACTTACCCTGAGTTGGAACCAATCTGTGCTACGACATCCTCGACCAGCAGCAGCAATAGCAGCAACAGCAATAACAACACACCTTGCTATTTACTACCACTCTCCCCACCTCAACCAAACCTTTACCCCCATCCCGGATCATTGGTGGAAGTCAATCAAGTCTGTTTTCCCACCCCCACTACTATTGTGTTTGCATTGATGCCTCATTTGTATTGTGTCGATTTGGGTGACAATCATGCGGGAGAGAATGGCCATGGTGATCATGTTGGTGGTGGTGACAATAATGGCAATGGTGGCAATGGACAAACTCCAACACAAAATGGAAACAAGAGGAAATGCACCACCGTCACTCGAGTCTGGACCAATACCCACAGGGTGGTATCCGATCCCATTGCCGAATATGGAGCCGCTGTCGGAAGCAATCCTAATGCCAAGGCAACTCCCAGGAAAAAATCTCGTCAGTCGTTGGGAAATATTCTCACGAGGGCGACGTATACGTTGGTGGGAGTGGCGGTGACGGGGGATGAGGATTTGGAGGAGGAGTATGAATATGACGAGGAGGGGAATGGTATTGGTGGTGGTGGATCAATCATGTCTCCCATTGCAGCATTGACGAGTCTGAATTCACTCTTGCCCTCCAATGTAGATGGCGATGGACAATATGATGGCTCTTTGAGGGTGGCAAGGGTGGCATCCCTTCATTCGGATGGATCACTTCGTATTTGGGTGGCGGAACCGTCTAAAAAGAGGAATAAACCAGCGCTGCGTTCCTTGTGGGAACAGGACGAGTCGGACGACGAAGATGAGGGGGATGGAATGGAATTTTCCAAAAAGGGAAACGAGAATGGGTATTCGCCGAGGCTTCGAATTCCTTCGGTACAACGAATTGCTTCTCAGTCAATGCATGGGATAGTTATTGATCCTCCCATTCCCCATCCGTCTACTTGGGACCCGTGTCGTGATTCCATTGCCCTTCGTGGGCTCTGTCACTCTGCTTTGAGTAGTGGAGAAGATTCCTATGAGCTTGCATTGTATGTGCAGTGCTTTCCTGCGGAGAGGGCACGAGGAAACAATGATGGCAATGGTTCAGTCTATGTATTTCAGGGATCGATTGTAAATCCCAGAAATGTTGACAATGATGCTATTGGTGTATGCTCGTCAGACAGTGTCTTGGAGTTGACACTTCCGAAAGGGGCTCAGTCGGTGGTTGATTTATCCTGGAATTTAGGCACAAATGGCAGAGATTTGCTGGTTTTGTTTCGTCATTTAAAGCCCGCGAGTCTTGCGCAGAACCGCAGTGGCGAGAGTGACTCTACTGCGTTTTACGGCAATGAAATGGAGTACGAGGGAGAAGGGCTTGTGGACATAAAGACCACTTTGGCAGTGTATCCTCTCAATGACAAAGTGACATCTCCTGTGATACCATCCAATTTGACACTTCCATTTTTGGATCTCAATCATTCAACCCATTTGCATGAATTGACCGTGGAAGAAGAATTGAATCGGTTCTTGTGTCCGTTTCAAAATGAGAAAGAAGATGATGTAGCTAATGCCGAAGCTCAAGTGGATAAAGCGGGACTTTTTGCAATCCTTCATCCGATAGGTCGGCCACGTCCTGCGGCATTGGCTGTGCTTCGTGCCATGTCACTTTTGAAATTGATTGATGGGCCTAAGAAAGAGGTTAGGCCCATTGATATTGTTTTGGCCATGCGAAAGTGGCGCAAGAGGGATGCCTTTGGATCTTCTCCGGCCATTAGCTCTGTTCCTGGAAATGCAATTGTTGTCAGAGATCAAGATGTCGGTGAAGATATGATTTCATCTCCAATGCCAACTTCCAAACATTCGTCCATTTATCATGCATTTGCGAGTGCCACAAAAACTCCCACAAGGAGAAACGTAGGATCAGTGCAGGCAAGAGCTACACCTCGTGTGAGTGATGACGAAGATGATGACAATTTTGGGGCTGATAAATCTGGACCCATTGATGCATCCGCAGCGAAACAAGCACATAAATTGAGATGGATGAAACTGCTCTCAGAAATTCGTCGGCAAGAGGCTGCACTGGATAATGTGTTGTGTATGTCCTCGACTCCCCTTTCTTCGTCGTCTACCAATATCTTGGCACGGGGAAGTATGATGTCGCTTTTTAGTTTGGATAATTCGCCAGCACCAAAGGCAACTCTTAGCCAACAAGATCGAATTCTTGCAGGATTAGACGAATTATCTCTTGATCTATTAGCTTTTGTGATGGAAACTCCTGATTATCGTGACGCTTTGTGTCAGATGGAGTACATCATTTATGATGCAGCATCAAAGGCATCATCCTTGATTTCTGGTTGGCGTGAGAGAGAACCAGAAAATGCTTTGTCGAGACAAGCGGGATTTCTAGGCAGATCTGCATTGGCAAAATTGGGATTAGGCAATGACCAACTTGTTCAGTTATTGAATGACCTGTCACACCTTGACATAAGTTCTGCTGAAGCATGGCTTCAGACTCCCTCTTCGTCATCTTCATTGGTGCGTAAGCGCTTGGCCATTTTGGAAAAGAGCTCGTTATCTACTCATTCTGCAGAAGATTATTGTGGAAAGGATGTGAGATCATCGGCAGTCTCACTCATTATTTCACAGCTAGGATCAACTCGTCAGCTATTTTTGTGTCGCCTCCTCCTCGTGTTTGGGTTACCTCAAGTGAATACATCACCAATTCATCACTGCGCATTGAGGTCGGTGCTTTACTCTACGGCTCTTTCGTGGGCAGTGAATCAGCCATCTAGAAGTGAACACACTTTGACAGTGCTAGAGGAAAATATCTCTCATGTGACAACTGGTCTAGACTTGACTATTTCAGGGATGTCTGTGGCATTACTTTTGGCAAAGAAATTCATTGAATCCGCATTTAGCCGCAATCCAGTGGAGTCATTGTTGGACATAGTTTCTCCTTCTCATGATTCACGAGTTGCCCTTCGGCTATTGGCCCCCCTTACTGAATATCCTTTCCAGTCTTCACCTGCGGGACTTCAAATGCTTTACACATTGAATCAAAAAATGAACGAAGTAACAGCCGAGTGCCTCCTCATGGAAGCTGCTGCAGTTGGAAAGCATGATAGCAGTGGTGCAAAGGCAACCGCTCTTTGGGACCTTGCTTCACAGTTACTACTGGATTCCATTCCCATGGAATCGATAGATCACTCTCATTTCTTTGAAATATTTGATGGTTTAAAAGATAGCAGAGACCGCTGGTGGTCGTTCCCTAGTGAGCCTCATCACGACGACCTCTTATTTCGAGTGTTGAAATTGATACTGGCGAGTGGTGACAATGACGGTGCCCCCTCACATCTTCCAGAAACACAAGATGAAATTAAGCGATTGTGCACGATGCAGACTATGAAAGCTCTTTTCTTGCCATTGGCGATTTCTTCCTCGGAGCATGGCGTTTCGATGGATGCCAGTTTTGTTGATTGGGTGTTGTCAAACATATCTTTCAACATATCTGTCACGAGGCTTGCACTGTACCAATTTGTGAAGACAATGATGAAGATCTCGAACTTAATACACCGTCTTACAACGCTTGAGCGTTACTTGAATCTGATGATGAATGACCAGAGTTCGTTGACTCCTTGCTGCAATGTGGTTCTCAAGGCCAGTCTTGATACCATAGCTGCTATTTCATCGTATCTCCCAACGCAGTTGACAAAAGAAATGCCTGAGATTCCCACTTTATGGTCCATGGCTTTCCAAATTTCTATGCGGGGTAGTCTGTGGGACGAAGCACTCCAAGCGTGTGTTTCGAACCCATTGGAAGAAAGAAAGACACAGAATTTGAAGCGTTTCGTACTTGGACTGGTGGATGCAGGGGCGCTAGGTAAACTTGTGGATATGAGTTTAACTGTGGTGGGCAACGACACATCGTCAACATTACTTGACGACCTTATTATGGATGAGGATGATCACACTGAGCCAATGACTGATGTGGCTGGAACAAACAATGGCATTGATTTATTTGATTTGTCAGCTAAAATCATAGAAGAAGCAGCATTTGAGCAATCTGCGGTATCCCTTGCAACTCATGATGATAGTAATGCTGATGCTGGTCCAAATTATTGGGGTTGTCTCTACACGCTTCATTCTTCGCGTGGCAACTGGAAACAAGCGGCGCAAGCTATGAATATGTGTGGCACAGTGACATTTGCATCTGTGTCAGCTAAATCAGCTTCAGGCAGAACGCATGTCCTTTCGAAAGGCAGTTCAAAAAAGGCCATGGATGATGTATCTTTGTCGACACAAGCATGTTCGAACGCGATCAGTTTGATCGACAAATCATCTCACCGATATATACTCCAAGGGCAACAAGGAAATGCCAGCTCAACTGCCTTCTTCCGAAAAGAGGCAAACAGTTCTAGTGCATTAGAAGTGCTCACCGAAGAAGATATCGAGCTGCGTGCTGCTCAAGTCCTGGCGCTACGTGTGCTACACACGGATGAATTTCCCCCCCACTCTGTATCAAGCATTTTCAAGTCACCTCCTCGTGATGTGATTGATGCACTTGCGCGATTGGGTTACTATGATCAGGCCATTATAGTGGCTCTTGGGCTCTCCTCAAAGAGTAGAAGTTGCCCTAGTGGCGTTGATCTATTTGAGGATTCTTTGAAATATATTTTACGAGAATATCTTGTCCCAGCAGCTACAAAGAATTGTCGTAAATCATCAAAGGTAGACAACGCCGATGACAATGTTGAAATGTTGTTATCAAGGCCTACAATTGCTCAGATCCGTCTGTCATCATCTGCTTGCGCGCTCGGCAGTGTGGATATGCCAGATTACTCTCAAGTCTCATCTGCTTCGGTCAACTCAATGTCGTGGTGTACGAACAAACAATGTGATGAAGTTGTGCAAACTACGATGGCAATGAACCTATTACAACAGTATGTTACAGTTTACTCTAAAAGATGTCGAGGACTGGCTCTAAGTGTTGCCCGTGCAATTCTCCGATCAGCTGGGGGTACATCAGACTTACCCCGTTGGTTGAAAGATTTGTGCATGTTTGGAACCCCTGCAGCTGGTGATCTCTCTGTATATGGGTCATTCGCTCAACAAAGATGCAAAGGCACGGACAACAGCAGAGATAATGCTGATCCTGCTGGGCTAATTCGAGTATTCATGGAGTATGGCAAATACGAGGAAGCTTGCAGTGTAGTCATCTCTATTTTCTCTGTAACGTTTGCACAGGCTGATGCATCGAGCCGTTTGCCCGAAAAAGGCAGTATCGACTATGTCCCCTATGACCTGATTGACAATCTCTGGAATTCTATTGAAAGAATTGTGAGAAAGACCCCATCTGAAACTGGCGCGAGAAAAGATGAAATTTCGTCGTTGCTGCAGTGTAGAGGTCGCATGGAAGATGCTCTAAAAAATCATTTTGAATCATTGAAGACAAGTGAAGAGGGCCTGCAAAGCGCACGGGCTTTGTCGCATGCGTAGATAACACAATTTGCATTTACATATTATTTCTGCTAGCGAGTGTGGTTTCAAGTGCTGTTTACTTTATCATACATTGACTTAGATTTTCATGTAAGTGTCTAAATGATGTATTAAATACGAGAAAGGTGAGACGGAACGTCACCTCAAATGAAAATAGTACTAGATACCTACACCCACCATGATTTAAATAATGATTCACACAAAATGTGGTGTTGCAAATGAACCATGACAAATTCAGATTTGGCACATATGAGTGGCATGAAGAAAATGTTATGGCAGCACTTTTTGATTTGAAAGGAAACTCTGCCCTCGTAAAG